>JACATO010000269.1:0-71715 GCA_018389105.1 Nautilus pompilius | reverse complement strand
GAGAAGAGAGAGAGGAGGAGAGAGATGGCGAGATGGAGAGAGAAATGACGTCAGTACAGAGAGATGGGGCATGAGAGAGGAGAGAGTGACGGTCCCTTACAGAGATGAGAGCGGATGAGAGCGGAGAGGAGAGAGAGAGAAGAGAGAGAGGATGGAGAGATGGATAGGAGGAAATGACGTCCGTACAGAGGAGAGGGGAGCGAGGAGAGAGAGAGAGAGAGAGGAGAGAGAGGATGACGTCAATACAGAGAGATGGAGAGAGAGAGAGAGAGGAGAGAGAGAGAGACGAGAAATGACGTCAATACGAGAGAGAGGAGAGCGAGAGAGAGAGAGAGATGGGGAGTCAAGAGAGAGAGATGAGAGCGAGATGGGGGGCTCAATTTGCTCTACTCTCTCTCAATGATGGTGACTCGAAATGCACGTATTCACGCTCACAAAAAGTATCAGGCATCCTTCTATATGTGTGGGTTAGGGTTAAACGAATGTAAACGAGCAAAGCGTGTATTCGAAACGAACGTGGAAATAGTTCCCACCCAGGGACGGACACAAGACCCGATTACCGGCCGTTGCCTGGAAAGTTTCTACAGTCGTGTGGGAGTTTTTTTCGGGGCTACTAGTTCGGCAAAGTCACCTGCGTTCTTCCTAAGCCGCTGACGTCACATGACGTCATACACCTGAAATGCTTGTGGAGGGCCGGCCGGTGCAGGGGGGAGAGACATCGGTTTGGCCCATCCCTGTGTATAATCTGGCGTTACGGCTGGAACCCGTGTGATGCCGCCTGCCTCGCGGATGCGCAAACGACAGGCGCAGTTTCTTCACTTCCACGCCCCTCCGGTGATCACCGCGGGTTCTCGGGGCGGCTCCAGGGCTCCAGGACATCCCACAAAGACGCGAGTTTATAGAACATCCCGCGACCTCTGCTCTTCCAGCAGTCGGTCTGCAACCACCACCCCCAAGTCTGGCGCAGATCGCACCCTCGCCACCCGTGCGCTCCACTGTAGCAGCACCCGAGAGCAGTGAGTGGGTAGATAGGTTCCATGGCGGAGCCACCCGACCAACGCCATATCTGTTTTCCACGTGTGCGAGCCGTGTGTTGGGAATCTCGTTTTCAGTGACACGATTACGGTTAATAATTGTCGGTATCCGTCAACGTCAACAACAGCAGCTCTGCGCATCTACGCAGACCGACAAAAATAGGCTAAAATTGGTGTCTTATTTGTTGATAAATGTCCATTTATCATTCGTTGGTGGCACCGAGAATTCTCTAAGGGCGCGGAGTACTAAGTATTGCCGCACCATAGGTTCTCCAGACTGCCTCCAGTATTCTAGAGTATGGAGAGGAGTTCAAAATATCGGATATTAAAAGTTTAAAAGAAAAGTCCGGTGAAACAATTCGATTATGCGCTTCGAATGTGTGGGAAGTCAGAAATTCTTTCACTTATGCGCAGTTTGAAATATTAAAGGTACAGCTATAAATTGGCCATAGTAGCAGCAGCACGGCTTTATGGATTATTAAGAAAGAAATAGGATAAAAGAGATATCAGGTGCAGGTGATGGAAGTGAAAATTAGTTTGACAATCAAATGGTTGACCATTTTTTTTTCAGTGGAAACTTTGCATAAGCCATGCTGGATTTCTACCTCTCTGCGACAAATAATCTAAGCTGGTTTGGTTAACTGTGAGCATAGAAAAGTATTGCCTAGTTTAGTTTAAAAAAAGACTGAGTGAGTAGCGGGTTTTCAAGATAGACAGAGAGAGGGAGAGGAGAGAGAGAGAGAGATGACGTCCGGTACATAGAGAGAGAGAGATGACGTCAGAGTAAGAGAGAGAGAGAGAGAGGACGTCAGTTACTAGAGGAGAGAGAGAGATGAGAGAGTGCGGAGAGCGAGATGACGTCGGGTACATAGAGAGAGATGACGTCAATACAGAGAGAGAGAGAGATGACATCAGTACTAGAGAGAGAGAGAGATTAGAGAGAGAGAGACGGAGTCAAGAGAGAGAGAGAGGATGACGTCACTACAGGAGAGAGAGAGAGAGAGTAGAGAGACGTCGGACGTTAGAGAGAGAGAGATGACGTCATTTAGAGAGAGATGACGTCAGTAAGAGAGAGAGAGATGAGAGAGGAGACGAGAGACATAGAGAGACGAGAGAGCGACGATGAGAGAGAGAGGAGAGAAGAGAGAGTAGAGTGAGAGAGAGAGAGAGAGAGAGAGGAGGACAGGAGAGTCGGTACCGGTACTAGAGGACTAGAGAGAGAGAGAGAGAGATGACGTCAGTACATAGAGAGAGAGAGAGAGAGAGAGGGAGAGAGTTGACGTCCGGTGGTACGTATAGAGAGATGGTTATACAGAGAGAGATGACGTCAGTACAGAGAGAGAGAGAGAGAGAGAGTTGACGTCGGTACTAGAGAGAGAGATGACGTCAGTACAGAGAGAGAGAGAGAGAGAGAGAGAGGAGAGCGCGAGAGAGATGGAGAGAGATGCGTCGGTCGTGTACATAGAGGAGAGATGACATCAGTACTAGAGAGAGAGAGAGAGAGAGAGAGTTGACGTCGTTACTAGAGAGAGAGATGACGTCAGTACAGTACATAGAGAGAGAGAGAGATGACGTCAGTACAGAGAGAGAGAGAGAGATGACGTCAGTACTAGAGGAGAGGAGAGAGAGAGAGAGAGAGAGAGAGAGAGGGAGAGAGAGGAGAGAGAGAGAGAGAGAGAGAGGGAGAGAGATGACGTCGGTACATAGAGAGAGATGACATCAGTACTAGAAAGAGAGAGAGAGAGTTGACGTCGGTACTAGAGAGAGAGATGACGTCAGTACAGAGAGAGAGATGACGTCAGTAGAGAGAGACAGAGAGAGAGAGAGAGAGAGAGAGTGAGAGAGAGAGAGAGGAGAGAGAGAATTCGCAATAGAAAAAAGGCAATTGATTTATCAATTTTAGGATTATCCAGAAAATATGTAATTTATACTAAACAGGGATGAAGCTTAAAGATGCTAGTTAGTTAACTTGACTTTGTTGCTATTAAAACAACAAAAGAAGAATTATGAAATTCGGAGCATTGAAATTGATCTATTAGATCTCTACAAGGGTTTTGTCGGTTTTTATATTATGTTAATTAGGCGCCGTTTTCTGCATGCTTGTGAAGGTGTGTGTAGATAAGATATATATCGTTTTGTATTCCTGTGCTTTTGCACACATTACACAAAACCTACCTTTTTGAAAATATTTGTTTCAGGGCTCTGAGTGAAGCATGGATAGAAAAGGTTTTTTGTGCCATTTTGCTTCAGAGTTCATACCAGGCCACAAACCGAGCGAGGCGACTCGTAACACTAAGCAGGCACGGGGCGAGGAGACAGCAGTTGAGCGCACAATGACGGTTTGTAAAGGTTCGATCAGGAAATGTGAGCCTGGAGGATAAGGAACATAGCGGACGTCCTTCCAGCTGTGATGACGACCGTCTGAAAGCTTCAGTTGAAACCGATCCAACAAAAACAGTGCGAGAAATTGCTGGAGAGCTCGACGTAAACACTGCAACTGTTTCCCGGCATCTTGACACAATCGGCCAGGTGAAAAAGCTTGACAGGTGGATGCTTCACGAGTTGAATGAACAACAACAAAATCGTCGTTTGGAGATCTGCTCTTCGCTTGTCATAAGAAGCAGAATCTGGCGAAACCATCACAGCTGAAAGGTACTGTCGTGAATTAAACGTTGTTCATCAGAAATTCTCCAACGATAGCTGGCAATGGAGAATCGAAGAGGCTCAACCTTGCTCCAGGACAATGCTCGTCCTCATGTTTCAAAAGTGATTCTTCAGAAACCGAACACATCGGGGTACCAAGTTCTCCGTCACCCAGCCTATTCACCAGACCTTTCTCCCACAGACTACCACCTTTTCTCAAACACTTCGACAGCTTCCTCCGTATCAAATCCTTCTCCAACCGAGCAGCCATTGAAACTGCCTTCCAACAGTTTATCGACTCCAAGAATCCAGATGTTTTCAAAATGGTGTAAATGCCCTTGTAACTCGTTGGCAGAAGTGTACTGACTGTAATGGAACTTACTTTGATCACTTACGCAGATTGTATTACTGCAATTACCGCTACCGTCGTCCCCTCCTGGCTTCCCGCTGCCTGGATCGTCGATCGCCACAGCCAACGTCATGGCAGCGAGCTTAGACACCGACTTCTTCCCGTGTCCCTGGTAACAACGTTTTAGTGCATTTCTACTCCCCGGCTTCCACCCCAACCCCCCCTCCCTCACTTGGGAGCCCTTTTTTTTTGTATGCGGGCTGCAGCGCGATGTCTGCTCGTTAGCGCCGAGATGACTTCGTGTCAATCACCACATTCCATCGGTCGTGTGACTTACAGACTTCAGTGACGTCACGTGGGACCTGGTCTCCTCTTCACGCTGCTTGTTTTCCGTGGTTAGACCAGATAGATTTTTCTTCTCTTCTGTTTTTTTTTTTTTTTTTTTTTTTTTACTCTACGTCAGACAGAACGTGACGACGCGATTGTCACTTTCCAGAGAATTGGCGAATTCCAGTCGGTCACCAGAACTACTTTAACGCGGATTATTTCGGAACCGCTGAAAGATGGAGTATTTCCTTCCGCACATCCTGACCGCTACTTCCGGCGACCTGGCCGGCCAGCCGTCGCAGCGAGATGTTCCATCACGTGGTTCGCCCATACGCCGTCCTCGTGACCTAACGACTGTCTGATCACGTGGCACGTCAGAATAACCCGAAACGTTCGTATGGTGTTAGGGAAAATGTGGCTGAGCGACAGACGGATCGTGACTTATGCCCCTTCGTAGCCAAACTTAAGTAAAAATCTAAAGAAAGTAAATCGAAAAAAAAAATGTATTTTTATGTCGACTTTTACAGATGAGACAAAACATGGAGATCATATTTATATCTAAGTTATTATAGTGATTGTTTATGTGCTGTCTGGTCCGAATCATCCAAGATTTCCTGTTCTTTCATATGTACCCTAGCAGTCATAAGTGTAGACTTCCCGGTATAATAGCTCACCAGGCATACAGATGGGTGTTTCGATGAAAAAATGTCTTGTGACAAAAGTTCCGAAGTAAACTTTCCAAGCAGTCACGTGATTACATACGCGAAGAGTTTCGTAAGCAGGTCTCTGCGTTAGTCGCTTGTTCTATGTAGCGTGGACTGTCCATAAATGTGTTTGTGCCAAAGATAGGAGAGTTCCGACCGTTTTGTTGTTTGCCTGGCTACGTGATGACTGGCGATTTATTGTTGCTTCAAGTAGCAGATAAGAAACGAGCTAAGTAATCAATCAGCGCGATAACAGCCGCAGCCCAGGTAAACAAAGCACCTGGAGCGGGAGGAGTAGGCAGCTTGGCTTCTCTCTTAATCAAGCAGAAACTGGTTTTTCCGTCGATTGATGTCAGAACTCCGCGCTGCAGACTCAAGAATCCCAGGAGACCGGAGAGTTCAAACACCAGCTCACACGGCGCAGCTACTGGACTGCGACAGCTCGACTAGGAATCTGCAGGTATTCACACATTCGTCACGCGCGAGTTATCACACGCGCATCAGCTGCCGCCAGCGTGCTGCTGAAGGATAGCCTCGCGGCGCCTCTGGACCCGGAAGCTGTTTGATGTTGCTACCATAACACGCCACCCGTCAGGAAGGGTGCGCACAGTCTGCCCATCACCCACCTTTATCGTGGCACCGGCTTGGTCATCTCCCTGGGCCTGTCGCCCCTGACTGCGTAGTCGCTGTAGTCCTCCTCCTTAGGTCTCCGGGTCGCTTCTCGTCCAGCCTCTTTCTCTGTACAAAGAAGCTATGCTGGTTTGTAGAGCTCCAGCTCTTCCCCCATCCATATAATCTTTTAGAAACGATTTAAAATACAACTATCACAACCCCTCCCCAAGAATCTATTCCGGTCATTCACGCTTCTGTTACTGAAAGAAAAACTCAGCTAACATTTAACCAGCTCCCCGCAGACGTCTGACACCCAGACTCGTTTCAACTCTCTGGCATATTCCGAACAGCTGAAGCCTGGAAGCGTTCTACCGAGTCCTTGCCGGAGCCCTTCTCAAACACGGGCTCTGGTCAGGCTCGACGTGTACACTTTAGTTAATTATTCTCGGCCTTTTACTAGCTGTTCGCAGTTAAGCCGTTGGTCGCGCGGCCCCTTACGAGGCCGGCACTTTCCAGCCTAGCATCCGTTTCCTGTTTCCTTAATTTAACCTTATTTCGACTGTTAGCCCTTTCCACTCTATCGACTAATCCAGCTTGGGTTAATCTCAGTCTTATCGCACTAGTATTACTAACTAATCCGGCAAAGTCGGTAATAATTCCACCCCCCCCCCCACCAAAAAGAAGAAAAAGGAAGATTAATCAGAAAACCAAATAATAAAGTAGGGGAGCGATTCTATGGCAGTTGCGCGCTTCCCTTAATCTGTTCGTCATAGTGAGGCTGTATTCGGGCCAAGTGACGGCGGGTAACCTCCAGCAGCTTCCCGGTTTACTGGAAAAGAAAGCAGCTCACGCTGAGTTTTGAGACACCGACATGTTTGCGAAACCCGAGAGGTTAAGCAGGCAGCCAGCCCCCTGTCCGATTTGGAAATCCGCCGTGAATCGCGCAAGAAGAAAATTACCCTTGGAGTGGAGAACGAGGGGACCCTAACAAACACCAAGGTCCGGTCGTGCCAGGAACACAACCATTCCCTCCTCCTCTCATCTCCCTCCATCTTTGATTCCTTCGGGCGGCATTTTCTTTTTGGATCCTTTAGTTACGCTGTTCATCGCCTTAATATTTCCAGTCGTCAGCCATGAGTTAAGGCGGTCTCGCCTCGCATCTTTTTTAAAAAGGGGGGGCAGAAGAGCGTTCGGTGTCACCTATCTTCGTGTCGGCAGACACCAGAACAGTGCTTCAAGACATCCCAGTCCCATCATCTCCCTCCTCCCGCCGCTTTTCGTCCGACTCACTAGATTAGCACAGGAAAAGGACTTTCGATTTGTTTTATTTAGCAGTAACACTGCAACAATACAAAAATTCAGCATACCCGGGGGACAAGTGCGAGTCATGTGACGCTCTCTAGGCATAACCCTGCAAGTCGCTCCGTTCCGGGCTTTCGGATTTTGCCGCAGCGCCAGGGATCCTTCCAGACCATGAGGCAGCTCCGGTGCGCGTCAAGCCGGTTTAGGGTGTCCGAAGGTCGACTCAGCACGGCAGCTGTCTGGTGGTTTGGCTTCCCAGCCAAAGCGCAAGAGTAGACAGGCGAACATCTCGAAAATCCCCCCCTAATGTCCGCTATCACAAAATACGAAGTTGGGTTCCAGTGCTGGTCACCGGGGAAATATTGCCACAGATGGAGGCAGGCGTAACAGCCGCTATTCGCGCTCGGCCTTCGAGGAAGTGCCAGCTCCGGCGATGTCTTTTCCGAGCCATAGGCAGGTAGCAGCTTAATGATGGCGCGGAATCTCTTCTTGAGTGAAGAAACAGGTGGGTTCGGCTCTGATGCCCGGGGTCTGTCTCGGTCGTTGACTCAAAATTAGTTGTTGTTTGTTTTTTTTTTTTAATTTAAAGTTACCACTCACCTCCCTCCCTCGGTTCGCGCACAGTCCCCAACTGGGCCCGAGCCGGAACCAACCTGACTCATTCGCTCCTCTTCTGCGGTGATGAGGCCAGCACAGAACAAGCAAGCATCTTATGCGTACATAGTTTAGCCAACTACAGCTTTCGTCTTCTCGGAAGGAATAAACATAAATAAGCATATTTTTGTTGTTGTCAACATTCGCTTGTCAAAATGTATCTTATTGTTATTTACTACTCCGGATTTCAGGTAATAACCTCGGATGCTTGTCGGCTTATTTAAATCTAATCACTGCCCAGGTAACTCGAGACGAGAGGTGCACAGATGCTGAAGGGAATCGGGCACTGTAGCCCTTAGCAGGAAGTTGCTGACATTTTTTAACAATTACTTTCACACTGCTGAAGATATTCGAATACCGACTTCCTTTAGAGCTGCGGTCCTTTTATAATATATTGTCTTGTTTTACAGTTTTAGCTGGAAAATATGTTCGGAAACTGATGGTGTTCGCTAATTGAATTCACTGGACGTTTAAGGAATTTCTTGGCACTCAATCTGATAACGAGCTTGTAATGCTGCTGAAACAATCATATCATTTACACACACACACACACACACACACACAAGTAGGTGACGCCCATGTGAGAGCAGTTAGGGATGGATAATCTTCATCAGGTTGGTAGTTTTCCAAGTTTGCAGAACCCAGCTTTTCATCGTTACGCAAAGCGTCGTCATTAATTCCCGTGACAACATTTAAGGGTCGAGGTGTCCCTGGTCTCCAGCTTAACCGCCAGGCGGCGGCTGCCTCTTCCCGGCAGCCTGGGCCAACGTGTAGACCGACCGCTACCGGCCACCTCTTTCCTTCTCCTGGGATACGCCACAGCGCCATCAATTCATCTTCTTTGTATCTGTTTTCCACGAAAGAAGATATTTGAATTATAACGGGAATTTTGGCGCCATCCCAAGCCGACGCGTGTTTACACGTCGGATTTTCAAATTTCAACAACAGGTTTTCCCAGGTGGCTCGCTGAAGAGACTCCGGTTTACAATAAACCCCGGTTACATATAAAAGTCGGCTTGGCGCGGCGTGGAATCCGAAACTCGCTCTGTTTAATTCTGACATAAACACGGGCCCGGCCATATTTAAAATTTTAATCTGATAGCGCATTCAGAGAGTTCCCCCCCCCCGGTCCGCTGGGATTCGAATATTAAGGAGCAGGCTTGAGAGATCGGCGGAGATATTTCTGAAGAAACCACGAACCCCGCCCCGCTTCCCGACTTAAAAGCCGCCTTTGATCGACCCGGCGCTGTTTCCCCGGCGGACGATTAGACGAGCGCCAATGGCGAACCAACTGCAGCCCCTCATCGTTTGATATTGACAGTTCTGTTTGTTTTAAATCACTGGAATTATCCTCAGAACGCGCCGAATGGCTTCTGTCCCGCCGATACGGTTTAAACCAGATGAAGAAGAAACAGGAAGAAAGCCTGGGGGGGGTGCCCCCGGGTTCGTGGCTTGGAGCCGCCGCCGACCGGCTGCGACACCTGGTGGCCGGACGCACAGACGGAGCCGTCGTGACGGCGCAAACCACCCGGTGCTGCCAAACGCTGTAACTTACAGCGACTCCCGCAATCGCTCCAGTCGCGATGACTCAGCCGGTCCCTTCTCCTCTCGGGTGCCGGCGGAAGGGGTGATCTGAGAGAGGGTTTTCCGCGCCTACCCGCGGCGGGCCCCTTTCGGTCGTGCCCTTTGAAGAACGAGCAGAACGATACCTTTGCACGACCGATCATCGACAGGTCTGGGAGAAGTCGCTCGGGTATTGCGTCCCTCCGAGGTTTATTCTAATAGTTTTAACTGCACCTTTAATGGCGCGGCCTCGTGCTCTGTTTCGTGACTTACCGTGCCCCGCCAAACCTACAATTCCGCTTCAGCCCTCCTATCTCTGGCGTTGGACCTGTATGTGAGGATGCTGATCAGGAATTTCCTCCCCACAGATGTCAACTATTAGTCTATTTGCTGTTTTCTGCGATACCAAAAAAGACCCCGGATTTTTTTTTTACATTTAACCCTCTTCATCCCTGCCTCCAGACCGCTGCGTTTACCGGGAAGCGGCTGCATGTTATTTCACAGAAGAACGTGGCAGTCGGTACAGATGAGAGTTAATCACTGCCATTTAAGTCTAACGTTGCGTCATCGTATCTTCATCAAAAAAGGGGGCTACGAAATAAACGATTATTCCAACTTCTTAAAATCTAGATGAGATGCTTTATTATCGAAGCTGTGTGAGGACGAGGGGATATTGTGGTAGATTCGTGCTGCCAGTTTCCACAGGTAACTAACTACCTCTATTGTCGTAGCCGAATCTTTCAATAATTAAAGAGGAGAAATAACTAAAAAATATTATTTCTGACTTTCTTTTTCTCTTCGTTATAATAACGCTATCGGATAAGCCCGTATCTTATATTATGACTCTGACGAAAATCTGTAGTTTAATTTCAATTTTATGCCACCTTAACCATCTGATTAAAGGTGAACGCTCTTTGAAGCCGATTGAAGCTCACAGAAGTTCGTGGCTAACTGGATTAGCGCGCCAGGTGCGTGCGCATCCTGATGCGGATATACACATCCTCCCCTCTAAACTTGTATCTTTCAAATGCAGTTTATCTAAGACAGAAACGAAAGCTTCAATTTGAAGTTGCTGCTCGGAATCCGCAATTAAATTCGGCTTCAAAAACGATTAAATTTCTGTTAAGTTCGAGTGTTTGTTTCTTCGGTCGGAAGGACCCGACAACAACATTTAACGCCAGTTCTTAACCTCTGGCCGCTACCCATTTGTGTTATCTCTTCTTCCCCTGCTGCAAGAAGCAGCAACAGAAGAGACGGCGGGCGAACAAAGCGGGGACCGGTCAGTAAACGGCGACTTCTCAGGCTCTTTTCACTGCACCTAATCACACTTGTTGCAAGCGACCTGTGAGGAGGAGGAGGAAGAAGACCTGCGGATTACAACGATTTCTGTACTAAACGTGCGCTATTGGAGTTACGTGACATTTCTTTCTATCAACTACTTTCGCTTTAGTTTTAGTACTGCCTTTCGCTTTCACAAAGCAGTAAAAATTTTATTATTATTATTAACCTCTGTTTCTAGTTAACTTTTACTATTAGTTCGTTTGCAATTTTTCCGGTTTTCTTTCAAACTTATTTTGCCCTCTTGCTACACCTTAAAACTGGAAAAATCTGCTTTAGATCCGTTAACCGCCTGGATCTAGTTTCTAACCTGTTCCATAATTATTCTCCCAGAGTTCCTAGCTTCTCGTTTCCATCTCGGCGTCCGGGTTCTGATTTATGACCGTGCTGCCATCTGTGGTCTGACAAACAGCGTCTCCAACCCTCAACTCTGCCTGCATCTGTTGCTTCTCTTTGATTAATGTACAATCGTGATTGACAATTTCTCTTTTATGGGAGCTGCGTTTTAATTGCTTCACTGGCTTATTAGCAGCCCTGGCTGGTTGTTTGTTGTCATTGAAGAAAGTTTCCTTTGAAATTAATAAATCAAAATCAATTTTGAAAAATCTTAACACGAGATGAGTGACTTGGAAACCAACGCGCACTGATTTGCGGGATTTCAATCGCGTGCAGCTCACGTCGGCATTTCCGGTGTAGCAACGACCCGACCCATTTGGCTGCCGTCTTTGTCTTCGTCAGACCGGACAGAGATAAGACTGACAGCCAAGGGAAATAAATCAAGGAAAGATGACCAGTTGTCAGGGGAAAAGGGGGCGCTGTGAGCAGATAAAAACGCGAGAACCGATAACAAGACAGAGTGGGGTGGAAAGTTTAAAGGACCTTTCAGATTGTTCCGCAGCTCTCGTTGATCGTGGAGTTAAGCGGCAGATTTCTGTTAGGGGGGGCCCGAGTCACCTGACCTGTTGTCTGAAAGAGAGAGATGGACTGATAAGCAGGAAGTTCACGCGCTTCTATAGGAGGAGATAACTCAAGAGATTTTAAAAACTGAGGCACTGTTCAAAATAGTCGAAATAAAGCTCTCTCTCTCCTCTCTCTCTCTCTCTCTCTCTCTCTCTCTCTCTCTCTCTGTATTGACGTCATCTCTCTCTCTCTGTATTGACGTCATCTCTCTCTCTCCTCTCTCTCTCTCTCTCTGTATTGACGTCATCTCTCTCTCTGTCTCTCTCTCTCTCACTCTCTCTCCATCCATCTTTCTCCTCTCGCTCTCTGTACTGACGTCATCTCTCTCTCTGTATTGACGTCCTCTCTCTCTCTCTCTCTCTCTCTCTCTCTCTCTCCTCTCTCTCTCTCTGTACGACGTCATCTCTCTCTCTCTCCATCTCTCTCTCTCGCTCTCTGTACTGCGTCCATCTCTCTTCCACCTGCTCTCTCTCTGTCTCTCCTCTCTCTCTGTATTACTCCTCTCTCTCTCTCTTCTCTCTCTCTCACTCTCTCTCTCTCCATCTCTCTCCTCTCGCTCTCTGTACTGACGCGTCATCTCTCTTTCTCTGTATTGACGTCCTCTCTCTCTCATCTCTCTCCTCTCTCTCTCTCCTCCTCCCGTCTCTCTCTCGCTCTCTCCATCTCTCTCCTCTCGCTCTCTGTACTGACGTCATCTCTCTTTCTCTGTATTGACGTCCTCCTCCTCTCTCTCTCCTCTCTCTCCCTCTCTCTCTCTCTCGCTCTCTCTCTCTCCTCTGCCCATCCTCTCCTCTCTCTCTCTCGGTTCTCCGAAGACAATCAGATAAACCCTAACCCTTCACTCTGCTCTAGACTTGCACAGATGTTTCTGCCAACCCCCTTGAAACTTTCCGTTTGGCGGAGATAGTCGGCCATTCTCGGTGAAGATCAAGTTAAATAGATGGAAAACGCCAGTTTAGTTGTAACCTGTCCTGCGTAATTGACATTTGATAAGAAATTGGCAAAAGTAAAGAGTTTTTGCACAAAGGTGATAACGGTTTTAATGAAATGCTCCACTCACTTTCGCAGCCCATTACGAAGGATAATTTCTCTCGTGATCGCCTGCAAGGTGAAGGTGAATCGCTTGATGGTACAAAAGTGTGCCGTCTGGTTAGTAAGTGATTGGGGCACAAACTATTCACCTGTTTTATTAAATATATACAAAAATAATTTACAAAAGCAACTTGAAAGTTGACAATTCTTTCAATGCCCAGCCCCATCGTGAGAGGGAGGAGGGTAGGAGAAAAAAAGATACGGTGATTGACTGGCGGTATTGATTATTCATTTGCATTCGGGGTTATTTAAAAACTGGCACTAATTTGAAACGGGCCTGGAGCAGAAGATGTTGTTGACCGGGGTCGGGTTACTCCGAGAATAAGGTTTGATTTTTGAAGATGGCCGTGTCTTTGTTGGTGGAGTGTGTTGAAGTGATCAGATTTGATTAACTGACGACTACCGGAACTTTCCTATCTGATGTGGTTAATGACAGACCATACTTCTGCCAGGACTAATTTACGTGCGGATCGGCACCGGCAGTCGGAACTAATAACAGGAGGATACTGATTTCGGGATGCGTTGATGAATAGAAAAAGGAGGGTTCTCGCAAAAAGCGACGCGTGGGAATGGAGAAACGTCAACACCAACAGAGAACAGGTGGGAAAATCCAAAGGTAAACACTGAAGGCTTTTTCAGCGATATGGAACTCTACTGAGAGCTATACCGAGCTGCCCTTCCTCTCTTTCACCCGGGGTGCCAGGGTCATCCTCTGGAGGGAAGCGACACCCTCTCGTGTGGAGAGTCGGTCTGTCGCCCGTTACCTGTTTTGCTTACTCTATGTTCCGATTACATGCCGTGGGTGAGCAAAATATTCGCCGCACTGTTACCACCACTAATAGTGAGCACCAATATACCTGAGACCAGGACTACGAAATCCCACTCTGAAATTTATCTAGGGTTTGTTTTTTTTTTTTTTTTTGGTGGGGTTGAAAATTTAAGAAGCCGATAGCGAAAATCGAACTCGCGACCTCCCTGTGAGCGCCTCATCAATAATGTACAGAGAAAATACCAAAAAAATGCTAATAACCAGACCCCAAAACAGTCCTGGCCTGTCGCAGTTTCCCCAGTGTCTCCCTGATCAATAACCAGACCCCGAAACAGTCCTGGCCTGTCGCAGTTTCCCCAGTGTCTCCCTGATCAATAACCAGACCCCGAATCAGTCCTGGCCTGTCGCAGTTTCCCCAGTGTCTCCCTGATCAATAACCAGACCCCGAAACAGTCCTGGCCTGTCGCAGTTTCCCCAGTGTCTCCCTGATCAATAACCAGACCCCGAATCAGTCCTGGCCTGTCGCAGTTTCCCCAGTGTCTCCCTGATCAATAACCAGACCCCGAATCAATCCTGGCCTGTCGCAGTTTCCCCAGTGTCTCCCTGATCAATAACCAGACCCCGAATCAGTCCTGGCCTGTCGCAGTTTCCCCAGTTTCTCCCTGATCAATAACCAGACCCCGAAACAGTCCTGGCCTGTCGCAGTTTCCCCAGTGTCTCCCTGATCAATAACCAGACCCCGAAACAGTCCTGGCCTATCGCAGCTTCCCCAGTGTCTCCCTGATCAATAACCAGACCCCGAATCAGTCCTGGCCTGTCGCAGTTTCCCCAGTGTCTCCCTGATCAATAACCAGACCCCGAAACAGTCCTGGCCTATCGCAGTTTCCCCAGTGTCTCCCTGATCAATAACCAGACCCCGAAACAGTCCTGGGCTGTCGCAGTTTTCCCCAGTGTCTCCCTGATCAATAACCAGACCCCGAAACAGTCCTGGCCTGTCGCAGTTTCCCCAGTGTCTCCCTGATCAATAACCAGACCCCGAAACAGTCCTGGCCTGTCGCAGTTTCCCCAGTGTCTCCCTGATCAATAACCAGACCCCGAAACAGTCCTGGCCTGTCGCAGTTCCCCAGTGTCTCGCTGATGAAGGATGCTATGTCCGTTATCTCTCCCGTCAGCATTTGTAGGCTCTAAGAATGGAAACCAGGAAAGGTCAGAAAATGAAGAAAAAGTCGGTTCTCTCTACAAATCGCCCAGATAATCCGCTAGGAACAAACCGGAAGAAGATGTAAATTTAATCAGTAAGAGGATAAACTGAGAGTAGAATCAATAATGAACGCGGACTGTGAATTGACTTTAAAGATCGGTCCAAGGATCACTTAGTTACGGGAATAACCACGGGTTTAATCGTAAGTTCTGTTGCTCTGTACGTTTAAAATAATTATGTATAATAAAAACAGAGTTAAAAATTGTTTTCATTTAGTAAATCCATGGGGCTTCTTCTCTACGTCCTTTGTACCACGAATTGGAAATTATGCACTAAACTTCTTAAATCAGATATCAGTTACTTGTTGTTGTTTAAAAAGTAAACTTAACTGTTATTGGCTTAGTCTTTTCTTCACTTTACAACACGGGGTTTCTTTTAAAATACTGCGGAATCTTCAGGGTTTTTTCCCCGAAAACTAACTTCCCCAGCGAGGCAGACGGTTTTGGTTTTCCAGTACAGACAGACCTGCGTCTCTTCTCCAGTAAATAATTTCAGAACACGATTGTGGTCGTCGATCATAAACAAACCAACCCTTTCTTCCGGTTTCCCTTTGTCAAACGGTTCCTTCCTGTCTTCCTCCGTGAAACAGAATCAACGAAATTCTTCTCGGAACTTGCCCGGAAACACGAAAAACGTTATGAGGTACACTCCCCCCGTAGAGAGAGAGAGAGAGAGAGAGAGAGAGAGAGAGGAGAGAGAGAGAGAGAGAGAGAGAGAGAGAGAGATGACGTCAATGCAGAGAGAGGGAGAGATGGGGGAGAGAGCGAGAGGAGAGATGACGTCAATGCAGAGAGAGGGAGGGAGAGATGGAGAGAGATGGAGAGAGAGAGAGAGAGAGAGAGAGTAGAGAGAGAGAGAAGAGAGAGAGAGAGAGAGAGAGAGAGAGAGATATGCTAGCAAATGGCCGCTGATAACTGAAGGGTATACGACGTGGGCAGTTACTATCATAGCAACGAACGGACTGCTGTTGCGCCAGTGCCATTCGTCCCTCCATCCAGTCCCTTTCTTTGTCGACAAAGCATTGCTGAGCCACGGCAAAACCGAATCGTCTCCATGTCTTCAGGTTGTTGGAACCGAAGACGATTAAATATATATATATATATTTTTTAAAATGCCATCCCAGATCTCAACAGACACGAACGGCTGCAAACATGATCCAAATCCTAACCCGCATCGCTTCCATTGGAGGGGCTTGATAGAGATCCCGGGTGTTTCGCTAAAATTTTTAAAGGCAACCACGCATGCGCAACAAAGTCTCTCGGTATGAAGGTTTTGCGGAGGTGAGCTGTCGCCAGCTGTTTCTTGTCTGGCTGCTGCACGGAGAAGCTTCCGTGTCTGTAAATACAGCGACACACGGGGGCTTATCGTGGTCGCTCATCTTCAAGTTACCCGAGTTCAAAAGGGAACCTGTGTTTACGTTTTAAAAGATAAATAATCTGGTTAAGTTTCGAAATTCTAATGGCGAATTAAAGCAAAGCCGAAACATATGCATCGTGTTTATACTGACAAAAATAAATGTTACAGCTCCCGCTTCTGTTCTGCTGACGTGAACAGGGCCGCTAAGGGACCCGCTGTCTCCTTTTTTGGCGAGGTGATTCCGCACCTCTCCCCGCTCGCTCAAAGGTATTCTCCCGTCGCCCGCGTCTATAGAAGTTGGATCTGCTCTTCCAGCCGCGTTCGCCGTTTCGAGTTGCCCCGGTGTTGCGCGGGTGCCCGACCCGCCTCGGAGAAGATCCGGACGGAAGCGTTCTCCGGAATCCTGGACAAATATTGGCGAGAAAACAAAACGGATTCCTGTATAAGCGCATCTGACCAGTGGTCTTCCTCCTACCAGAGAAAGAGAAGGCGGTGGGGGGGGGACGCTGAACATTCCTTCTGGGTGCATCGCTGTTTCGCAGCCAATGTCAACGAGGGCACCCTAATGTCGAGTGCGGGTCGGAGTGCCTTTGTGGATGTCCGCCGAGCGTCGTACCTCTGCACCGGTGAAACCCGCTTCTCCGAACTGCTCCGGCATCTGACCAAAGATCCGCCAGTAATGTCCGGATCCATGGTAACTCATCGCTCACTTTGAGCACGGTCTGTGCTACTTGTAACGCGACCGGTTTCCGGTTCCGGCTGCCTCCAGCCTGAGGGTGGGTGCGCACGCAAGTCATCTGCCACCCCTGACGCCTACGTAATCACCCCCGAGCTGCGACAACTCACGTCACCGGCATCCGGCGCCAAAGTATTTAATACGTCATCAACGACAGAAAGATGATAATCTTCCTCTTGATTTATTATGCTTTTCTTCTTTTTTTTTTTTACTTGAAGAATCTTTCCGAGATGCATAAAACTTGACAGAAACGAGCAATAACCATGGAGCTTCCACCGACGGATTGTTCTCGGAATTCGGCGCCGACGTCCTTTGTTATCCATCTCCTGTACTTCAGCATCTTCGTGGTAAAAACTTCGCCATCGCGTTTCATCTGGCGACTCCGGTTGAAAATTGGTGTCTCATCCTCTGACGATAAATGGACACTGAGCTCTGAATCACGGACCCCCCTTGGAAATCTGGAAGCCGACCAGTTGGGATGCAGCCAGCCCCATCTTTTAACTGATGATTCGGTAACTCACCGCGTCAATCAAAGACTGGAAACGAGAGAGGCAGAGAGAACCGTATCTCGCCCGAGACCTGTCTGTGAAGCCGCTCCCCGTGGTGTGTTTTTCTCTCACCTGCTGACGCACGTAACACTTCATGCACACCGACAAAAACTGTACATATTGGAATCATTTCTTCAGAGCAGCTTGGCAGTTTTCTGATCAGAATAACATCCCAAAACACCAAATCTGAAATAAAGTATAGATGTCGGTTGAGTGTGAAACTAATGACTTAAGTGAAAAAAAATCATTATTCCTGTAAATACACACACTCACACACACTCACAC
The DNA here is from genome assembly GCA_018389105.1 of Nautilus pompilius. Classification (NCBI taxonomy): domain Eukaryota; kingdom Metazoa; phylum Mollusca; class Cephalopoda; order Nautilida; family Nautilidae; genus Nautilus; species Nautilus pompilius. Next base: position 54,182 of record JACATO010000269.1, on the reverse strand, counting down.
TCATAGACACACACACATACTCACTCACACACACCACTCACTCACACTCACTCACAGACACACACACATACTCACTCACACTCACACACTCACTCACATACTCACTCACACACTCACACACACTCACTCACACTCACTCACACTCACACACTCACACACACTCACTCACACACACACTCACTCACAGACACACGCACACATACTCAGACACTCACACACTCACACTCACCACACTCACACTCACTCACACACTCAATCACACTCACTCACACACACACACACGTATATATAAGGATACATTTCCATATCTACCTAAAAGCATTATTGATCTTATACCTTCCCTGATTTAATCATTGGAAATCTTTATCAGACCCTGAATTAATTTTGATATAACCAGACAAGTGTTTATATTACGTAGACATCGCCACGGGAAATATGAATATCAGCTAAAAGTCATGGTGTTTGCAAGTTACCAAAATATATCACTGTCTTTAATAATAAAGATTTATCTTAAAAACTTATGAAAACACCTACTTTTGTGTTATTTTTGATGCGTTAATGAACGCTACAAAGCCAAGTTTGATACTTTTCCTTTTCTCTCTTTTTTCAAATAGAAAAGGAAATACTACATACAGTTTGTATTTTAATAATTATATTAATATATATTCGACGTTTTCTCGGATTTTGGAACTTTAGAATTTTTTTGTTACTTTTAGCTAATGTCGGTCCAGGGTACTATCTCAGATTTGGAGCCCGGCCATCATATCCTTGGGCTCGCTGGCCGGGCAGGGTAGGGCAGAAGTTGCTTCTTCAAACAGCTGGCCTTAAAGAAGGATGCTGAGGATCAGCGGAGCGACCTGAAAGGTGTGAAAAGCTCTTTCGGAAGTGCTGTGGTAAAAGCTGGAAGGTGTATGTACGTGGAAAAATCTCGCCCCGGTCTCAACTCTTGAGAAGAATGCGGTGATGCTGGGAAATTGATCCGAAAGCAAAAGACACCCGAAGATGCTTCCATTTACTTCGTGTTGATTGAGAATCCATTTGACGTGGACCAGATATCCTCACGTAGCCGAATAGCTTCGAAGTTGCCCTCGTGCTCTACGACTTGGCGTGTATAGAATGTCAGCGCGAGAGAAAACGCTCACCCAAGAAGGGAACTGTATGTAATCCGACCACTACTCAAGACCTTTTAGTAGACAGTATGTTCCAGGACAGGTAAATTTGATCGACGTATACAGCTGATGACCGTCCAGCTTTTCCTACGGCACATCGAGGTCATACCGACTGCTGAGTGATATCGTCAGACTATATCTTAAGCCGTGATGGTGTCCTTTTCAAGCAAATACTCGCCACTGCAGCCAGCAGATAGCCCGGTTAGCCGGCAGTTTACCGTCCTGAGAGATGGTCACGATCACCAACCAACCCCCAGCCAGAACGCCACGTGCCACCAGGCTGCCACACTCTATCCCCCACTCACAGGCAAGGCGAGGAAGAAGAAATAACTCATCTTGTTCTTGACAAAAAAAAAGACAAATAATTTTCTCTCTAAAACCCAGTTCACGAAACGGCCCCTTAAATATAGTAGTCCTCGATTTGTTGACAAGATTTTTTCTTTGACCTTTTGATTGAGGACATCGTCCCGAAGTGGATATAACTTGTGGTATTTCATTTTCGGCCGACATATTCATACAATAAGAATATTTATCAACTAAGTATTCACGCTTTCTACCCGCTCCCATCTTGTTCGCTTCATCTTCAGCACCATCTTGAAACAAATGAGCTGTTTCCTCTTTCAACGGGTCGATACACCCTGAATCATAGCAGGATCCACGTGCGAATCGACCGGCCCAACCATTGGTGGGGGGGGGGAAGGTTCCATCGCTGCTGGATGGCACGAACCCGTCTGGGACACTGGCGTCAGACCCTGAATAACGCTAACCTTGTTCCACCAGCACGTGTTTTCTCACGAATCGAGGCAGCACCATGTGTCATGTCACGTGGACCTACAAAACTTTTGCGTCGTTGGATGGACACAGACGAGTCGATTATATGTAGGGCACTTCGCATCTGTTATTTTTTTAAAACTGGGTGTCAAAAATCATAATAATTCTAGGAGGGAGAGGGGACAGATATCCAATGGACCCATTCTCGTCAAAGCAGACTCTCGAAAGCCGCCGTAGTCGACCTTTTCATGAATGACGTGAGATTCCTGTTTTTCCAAGTCAGTAGAATTTCTACTGCTTTTTTGTAATCTGACTATTTGAGCTTCCTGCGTTAGAAGATTCTAAGATATGTTCAAGCGGTTCTAGGAATCCATAGAACGAATTAAATACAGCGTTGTCCATCAAGACTACTGGAGCAAGATTTACATTCTGTACCGCGGGTGTCCCGCTGTCGTTTACGTTGTTAGATACATTTCTCTCGCCTTAGCGCACCAAATTCTTGATTTACCGAGTAGATTGTCTCGGAAGTGACGCCGTTTTGGCCGGACTGCGCGATGCCCAAGGTAGATTAGGACATCTTCAGAGTCAGGATTTTTGTGGAACGGTCAACTGTGGTATAAAGGATAGTGCCTCGTATCACAGTTGGGCATCGTGTTTGACGGGAATGGGAACAGCGTGTGCACTATTGGAATCATGGGTGGCGTATCACGAAGAAAGTATTCCCGCAACTAGCCCGACTTGTGCACAAATTCTTGATGACGTTAGTACGGAGCTGTGATCCCTCTCTCCATCAATCTGCAGGGATTTTTAAAGAGTTAATTTGCTGGGTCAATGGGCGTGATTGTCCCGAGATGCCCGAGATCTGCTCAACAGTTTCACGATCGGGACGTGTAGGGTGTTATTATCGTTATTATACTGATTAAAACTCGCGTGGGTCTGATATTGTCACTGTATCAGTTTCATAAAAAGGTATTTGATAAACCATTTGTGATTTCATTTTATTTTTCAAAAAAATAAGTGTTTTAATGTAGAAAATTAGTTCGGGCTTCTGCAAAAAATCTTCAGGTGATAAAACCAGGAAATATTCAGAATCTCTAATACATAATGGAATCTGTAGATTTCTTGATTAAATCAGAGAGTATATACTACCGTAAATGTTTTAGAAAATCTGCAGGTTCTCTCTAATATGTACATGTATGTATTTTCCATAATAATCTGAAAATTATAGCTTTTGCACCTGTACGTTTTCCTCGTAATGTATAACTGGCGGTTCCAAAGTCGTTGTCAGTATTTGGTAGGGACGATTCTTGCACAGCTGGTAGTAGCTGACTAAGCTCGATATCAGTCCATCGATAATCCAGGTTTTTCGTCAAAGTTTTCAGCAATGATGCCCCGGTCTCGGTAATTTGGCTGCTAGTGTGCACGCTCTCACGTGTACCCAATAAGATCCTGTGTCCGAAGTCTCCGGAGCCGACGAGAGAGAACATTTTTACTTCATTTCGCGACTTCTCTCTCTCTCCATCTCTCTCCTCTCTCTCTCTCTCTCTCTCTCTCTCTCTCTCTCTCTCTCTCTCTCTCTCTCTCTCTCTGGCATGTTGCTTCTTCCTGCAGAATATGGGGATCATGAGATCCCTTCATCAGATACGCGGAAGAGCAGGCGGATGAGCCTGACGGGTGATTGTAGGCAGTCTGGTGAGGTTAACGCTGCAGCACGTTGGCAGTCAGTGCGAGTTGGAAGGACAGCCCTCGCTCTCTACCGGAAGGGCGCCGCGCTAGAAGCAAGCTGTAGTCCATTCGTAGCACTTAAAGACGCTAAAAGACTGGCGATGCGGCCTGTGGACTGACCAGCACGGAAAAAGCGGAACTTCCTCGGCAGTACATTTTATGGCGCTGGCAATGGTCAGATATGCAAGTCGTCGACATGTTGAGTATTTCGGAGATGCTTGAATTTCCATGGATTTATCCTTTGGTCTCTGCCGGCTGAATATATGTTTCCCCTACCTTCATCGTTTTCTTGACTTCATCTTTTCTTGTCTGAACAAAATAGTGTCATGATGTGAGGGGCAGGTCCCTTATTATTTATATGGAGACTGTTGATTAATCTGCAAATCGATGTGGATTCACTGCATTATTCGATTAAATTTAAAACCCCTGAAACTGTAATACAACGCCCTAAGTTCGAAGACGGGTGGATGAGTTAGCAAGTACTCGGGTTTTAAAGTTCAGGCGCCTGGGTGGTCAGAGAGGTGGAAGAATGGACAGAATTTTTGTTGTGATTTTTACCATCAACTGACCCTTTAAATGATTTATTTCCCTACCATTGATTGATCCGCTGTAAGCAGGGACAGGACAAACGCAAATTTAACTTTTGAAATTTATGTAAAACTAAAATAAGTCAAGTTGTAAAAATCGCCTCTGTTGGGACTTTTACAAGTACTTCCAATACAATTTATCGAACCAGATTGATCTGGATTTTCGATCAGTGGTTAGGCTACCGGACTGTCAAGGTGGAGGACCGAGGCTCGATCACAGGCGGCCGGCCGCGTGGGTTTCCTCGTACTTCTAAAAATGAAGCTGCCCGAGCCGGAAGTGCCGGGACGCAGGATAGCGCACTCTAGCGAATAACAGCGGCACCACCCTCCCTCGCCAGAGTAGCCTCCCTTGAAGAGGCTGGCGACGCACAGGTCGAGAACGGAGATGTATCTACGTCGAGAAGTAAAATTCATGCAAATGACCAAAATTGACCAGAGGTGCATTTTTATCGGAAGAAAAGGAAGAAACAGAGGAATAGAAGCGGATTTATTAGGGTAAAAAAACAACAACAACATGGAAAGCAAGAATTTACAGAAAACAAAGATGGTGAAGGCGCGGGAGGTGAAATTCATTATTTTCCAAAAATAAGAAAACCAACTCGAGCCGCTAACGACTTGGAAAAAAAGGGTCGTCATCAGTGTAGTCTTTTAGCATAAATCAGAGAATTTCTAATTACAAGAGGACAGAAGGCAGAAATCATAAGGTTTTTGTCTCTTCACGGGCCCTGCATTACTTACTAGTCTTTAGCTTCTGGTGTGTTTCCTGTCCATCACGTATTACTGGCGCAGACAACCGCAGTAAATTCTCAAGAAATATTCCTGTCTCCCTCTCCAGGAATAATTCGTTCGTCAGATGGGCGCTGCTGTAATTGTCGCTCGATCGGCACACGTGACTGATAAATATGTTTGCCGTCCCATCCCGGTATCAGATAACCAGATGCTGCTTCGGTCGGCGTGCACGCTCGCTTCCGGAACGCGCAGGAACAAAAATGGCGGGCCATGTGCTAGCGGGTTGTGGAGAACGGGGGGGGGGCTCGGTTCTGAAGTGTTCGGGCGCAGGGGTGTCTGCCCTGACAGGTGGCAGCCATTGCTTAATAAATGACCGCTAGAACGGTTTTCCAGACCCGCCCCTGCTGTAGCACTCGAAGATGCCCGGCTGTGGCGCAATCCGCAATCTTCTCCACCGTAAAGCCAGCTTCTTTTCGGAATGGCGGCCGTGGCCGATGTGAATAGCGTCGGAACTCTACACCGCCGTTGCGAAAAACGCTAAGGACGAGGGAAGTTAAACCCTTTCTAAAAGAAAACATTGAAAATGTTTATTATATTAATACTCCTCCCGCTAGTAATGGCAATCGAATTACTAACCCTAACCCTCCCTACCACCAGCTCAGCCGCCATTTTGAATGTGAAGCCGTCGGGGTCCTCCGCTCCTGTTGCTGTTGTAGGAACAGTTAGCAGATTGATCCCTAAAATTTCAGAAATGTGAAACGAATTTTATCCTTTTATTATTTACGGTTTTGGTACCACGAAGAAAGACTTTAGCCACGCGGGCAGTTTCATATTGATTAAAGTTCAGAAACCTTTTGAACTTCCTACGCCGTCTATTTAGCTGTATATTTTAATAGTCGGGGAGATATCTTGACCGACCGACTCCCAGGTAGCTGTGCATGGCTATTAATCAGAGTCCTGGGTCGCCCAAAGACGCCTTGCACGTGTCTCTGATAGTCTTTGTATGGCAAGAAGACGGTCATTATTGTATAACCTTTTGATGAGTCCCACATTGAAAGTGTGGCGAATAAAGACGTCATTATGCTGGTTTTAGCTCATTGAGACGTCCTAGCGGCGTTCCTAGTAAAACAACACGGCGGAACCAAGATCGATTTTTTAAATCAAATCAAGGGAGATCACTCGTGACACTTTAATTTTTTTTTTTTTTTTAAAACGCCAGCTTAAAATATCATTACAGTTCTCCATCTTTCCTAGAAGTTGTTTTCTCTATCTGTTTTCGAACCCGACCGCTGATAGACCGACCATTTTCTTTAACTGTCAGTAGTTTCTCGAGTCAGGACACGTCCTGACCCACTGACACAGTCCTCCCCCCACCACAACCGTGACCCCCCTCCTTCTCTGCGATTTACTCCCCCCTCCCCCAACCCGGTCTATTTCAATCCCGTCTACCCGAACCTCTTAGGCGGTGTCTGGGCTGACCTGGTCCATCAAAACGCCACCTAGGCAGGTACCCGTTCGGGGACTCTAGTTAAATGTTAGCGGGTGGGAGAAGAAACACACGGGGTATCAAAACACGCTTTTAATGTAGAATAAACTTTAAACTGAAATAAGACACGACGAGGCAAAGGTACGTTAATGAAAACAATATGCGAAACACGGTGAGGTTACAAATCGATCCGGCTGTGGAGGGATATCGATCGATAAACCACAAACTAATATTGTTTTAACTCCGTGGAACTTGACAACCACAAGGCGCCACCAACTCGCGGACAACTTGTTAACTCTCCGGTTATTTATTTTCCCATGGAAATGAAAATCAAAACATCGTCAAAGTTATGATTCCAGAAATGAGAGCAAACGAGGAGAGATTTTCTGTTTCTTTTAAATTCTATTCAAACGCAAGGAATCTGATTTCAGACGAGATGAGATAACCGTGACGGTTTACCTGCTGTGTGAGAAGCAAATACATGATTGAGGTAATCGTTCTCTCCAGCAGTTCCTGTGTTCACAAATCCTAATGTTTGGAGGAAGCCGTGTGGGACCAATGGAATAAATATATGAAGATTACATTTGTTGTCCATGGAAGACATGTACAAACTAAGACCTCAAGCTTAGGACCCTCGTAGAAGAGAAGACTCCTTTTGTTGTGTCTATCGAGTGATCTAGAGTTGTTAATCAGTAGTTCCTGGAATAAGAGAAAGAATAACAATCTAATTTGAATAAAGTTCGTTTTTCTTAAAAGAGCTTCACAAATTCAATTTAAAACGTGTTAATAATTCTAGCAAAATAAGAATTTTTTTTAAAAAAAAAAGAAAAAGGTTTGACAAATGTTAAATTTTGTTGGGAAAACTTTGGGAATCCCATTTCTGTCCGAGCTCTCGTCTTCGACGTCTTGGGTAAGCTCGAGCACCTGGTCGTGAGCCGGCGAGTGCTCCACGCCAACCGCACCTCTACACTCTGACCCCTAGCGGCACACTGCACTCGACAAAGCCCGCGGGTGTCCGTCCGGCGCACAGCGGCTGGTTGGATCACACTCGAAACGTCTTCGTACGCTGCCCCCCCCGGCCCTGCGGATACAAGTAGAAATGGATGTGAACCTATTTGCTGTCCCCTGTTCTGGTAACTAGAACCGATCGTTCCGCATGAAGTGCCAATTGTGCAAACTTACCTTTAGGAATATCCGGTAACTGAGGCGACCGAACAGAATCCATTTCTGGAAGATAGAAAGAAAACTGACAAAGCAAAATCTCTTTTGATTCTTAGCTTAACCATGAGCGGATGTAGTGGCGCTGCCGGAAGTAATTTTTTCTTTGCACATACACAGCTAGTTTTCCGTATTATAATTTATGAAACAACAACAAAATTATTATTGATAGTAGTAATTGTTTACACCTTTATATCTCTTTGCCATTTGTTTAACAACAGCTCTGTCAGTCCCAGTTCTTGTATCTTTCCATAAAATAATTTTATAAAGTATCTTTGAATAAATAATAATCATGGAAATTATATTTTAATTAAAAATCTGACTCAGATCGTATTTAGATTTTCCAAAACTACGATAAAAAAAATATCTTGCAACTGTTTTCAACTGCTAACCGGTTTGTAGGATGTGCGTGGCTGGGCCAGCGTTTAAATATCTATTAACATTTCTGAGACGATCCCCTAAATCCTAGAGTCCAGATAATCATACGAAAATTAATGGGGGGGGAGGGGTCTGTAAAAGGAAGGTTCTGCAACAAATGACTCGTGAAGCTACTAATGGAGTATAACAAAAAGAGAAAAATAAGCCGAGTTTAAGGACAGTTTTTGTTGGTGAAAGGTTTCGGGTTTCTGTTGTCATCTGGGAATCTTTCTGGTAAATTTAAACATTCCGTCGCTTGGTTATAGCGCGTGATGAGTAATGACGTCGCGTGCTGTTTGTGGCACTGTCACTTCTCGCCTTCAGCAAGAGAGCGACCCTTCCCGTCACGCCATGTTTACTCCCGCGAGCCACCAGCCGGCCGCACATCATAGGGATGGGGGAACTGGATTTACACAATTCACGGAACATCTCTCTCTAATGACGTCATATATCTGTAATGGCGTCATCCATCTCTCTCTCTAATGACGTCATGTATCTGTAATGGCGTCATCCATCTCTCTCTAATGACGTCATATATCTGTAATGGCGTCATCCATCTCTCTCTAATGACGTCATATATCTGTAATGGCGTCATCCATCTCTCTCTCCCTCTCTCTCCCTCTCTCTCCCATCTCTCTCTAATGACGTCATATATCTGTAATGGCGTCATCCATCTCTCTCTAATGACGTCATATATCTGTAATGGCGTCATCCATCTCTCCATTCTCTCTCTCTCTCTCTCTCTCTCTCTCTCTCTCTCTCTCTCTCTCTCTCTCTCTCTCTCTCTCTCTCTCTCTCTCTCTCTCTCTCTCTCTCTCTCATCTCTCGGGCTAATTCGAACTTTTTCATTCTCGAAAAACGAAATAAGGGAAATCTTATCTTTCGAAGGTGAACCGCAGGGGAGAGAGACAGAAAACAAACGTGGCAGGAGAGGTGGGCTGTGGTTTCTGATACCATCGATATACAGACTGAGTCTTTCGCTTGCCATAAACATTATTTCAAGTCTTTAGAAAGATTAAAGATTTAAACTGGAACAGATTAGATCGATTCGTATCCACAGAGTTATCCAACTACAGATTGAACTGAAGAAAATAGTTGACCAAATTTCATTTTTACACGGAATTTACTGTTAAAGATGGAATTCATTGATAAATTAAAGACTTTTGTGGAGGGATAAGTCCATAGTTGGCTAGAACTTTACTAGTTCTTAATATACAGAATAATTAACTAAGTTTCTCTTCTCGTTACTAAGTTACCAGTATCATCAGCACCAGCTGATTCCATCAGTAACGATAAGCTAATAAGAAATAATAGTCGTCACGTGATAATTCATCTGAAGTAGGTCATATAGAATACGATAACAGTCTACCCAGTGACACGCCATCACCAAAATTAGGAAAATAAGCAAAACTTATGGGAGAATATTAAATTATCAAATACGGGTAAACATCTTGTGCCATTCTATGGAACAATGTCCAGATATTTTGCTCAAAACGAACTAATTCTATATGTCAAACCGTTTGATAAATTTTGAAATGAGTGTGTATGTAATCGTCAAAAGAAAAGGAAATTCGTACATTTTATACCACAGTATCGCTATATTGTTTTGGTCAATATGTAAATGAAGTAAAGTCAAATCAAGCACTTACAGGGGTGGACAAAAGTTTTGGATATTTTAATTGTTTCCACATTTTGGACTCATACACTCTAAGAATCAATAGCGATGGGTTTCCATAGACTATAAAACATTGTTGTGTTTCTCCTTTATATGTTTATTATAATTTATTTCGGTTTGATTTGATATATAATAATTTTTTTTTCTCGAATTTTTTGTGAATCTTTGATGGACAAAAGTTTTGCATATTCTTTATGAATTCAATTTTATTCATTTAAATTGTGGATTGAACTATTTCTTTTAGTAGGAAGTGGAATAACCGAAATTTTTTATCACTTGGAGGCAACGGCGCGGCATGCTTTCGACTAAGCTTTCGAATTTCTCAGTCGGAAATTCGTTGCAGGCAGTTTCAGTTGTTTGGATCAAATCGCGACGATTTGGGGGCTTTTTTGCACTGACTCGCTGTTTAATGGCATGCCAAATGTTCTCGATCGGACTTTGTGCTGGCCAATCCAGGACTTTGATCTGACGGTCGGAAATGAGCTGTTGAATTAGACGAGCCCTGTGCACGGGTGCATTGTCATGCCGATAGAATGCAGTGAGGGGCATAAACTCGTCCATATGCGGCTCGACAATATCGGAGACGATTCTAGAGTAATATTGGGCATTGATCCGACCCGTGATGTGATGGATTGGGCCAACCCCGGAAAAGGACGGAATCCACACCGGTGGGTCTGGTGCACAATTCGGAGTAGGTTTCGGACGAGGAACGTCGGATGTACACTTTACCAGCTGAGTGAACTCGCACGAACATACTTTCATCAGAAAACAACTTTCCGCCAATCCGTATAGGTCCACTGCCGATGATCTTTGGCCCACTGCAGACGTTTTCGACGGTTCAGCAGATTCACAAACGGTTTCTCCTGCGCCGATCGACCGAAGAGGCCAATATGGCACAAACGACGTCTGATGGTTCGTGCGGACAGCTGCACATTGTGGACTTGCGGAATCGGTCCGATTTCGACATTCGGCCAATAAGGCGATCGGTTCTGGATGATGTTTTTCGCAGTCTACCGGATCGCACTCTTTCAGTTATTGATTTGTCTTCCTTCCACCGTTTAATAGAGCGAGAAACCGTCGACTGAGAACAGTTCATCTGAATGGCAGTGTATTTTTCCTTCAGACCATCATTTCTCATCCGAATTATGATTGCCCCTTTCTTGGGGCTCAAATTTGAGGTTTTACCCATGGAAACTTGTATCTGAAAAATAATGGCATTATCTAAATGATTAATATCACGGTAAAAAAAACGATAATTTCATGGTAATAATTTCAGTGAACAAAGATAGTAAACTTTGTGCAAAAATATGCAAAACTTTTGTCCATCAAAGATTCGCAAAAAATTCGAGAAAAAAAAATTATTATATATCAAAGCAAACCGAAATAAATTATAATAAACATATAAAGGAGAAGCTCAACAATGTTTTATAGTATATGGACACCCATCGCTATTGATTCTTAGAGTGTATGAGTCCAAAATGTGGAAACAATTAAAATATCCAAAACTTTTGTCCACCCCTGTAGACGTCATAAGAGTTATAAAAAAAACCTGCTCAACTTAAGTAAATGAGAATGGAAATGTGCCACTGATATGTCTGCAGTAAAATGAGCATAAAAACATCGAGGAATACTGGAACAAGATATTATTTGTCTAATGATATAATATTTGCGAGGAAACACACAAAGGGTTTGCAAATTAGAAAACATTATTCTATAGCCAAATTATCTCAATAATATCTGTTCTGCAACATGTTGATTGAGGAACTAGGTCGTGATTAATATGTGCTCTGCAAAGAAAGGAAGCCAGACAGTGACGGACAAAGTCATTATTTGGCGCAGCCGCCGGGACTGTGCGCAGCTGGCACATCATCTGCGCATACTTGAAATGAGATATCTGATCATCGCTTGCCACTCTGAGGTCAAGGCCGCGCCGAGATCTTGTGGGGGGGGGGTGGTCCGGAAAGAATACTAGGTCGTGAACGTTCACCGACGATGTGCCGGAGATTGCTTGCTCGATGGGCGAGAAGACACCGTTGACCACTTTAGCATCTCTCGGCCCTGAAAACGCAGTGACAACCCTGGTGCTGTATCGAGCTGAAACACGAGCCCCCGGTACCAGTTGTTGATGAACAGGGAAGGCCAGCGGTTTCGCAAACCCATCCACTTAAGTCTGGGTGATCAGGCAACTCTGGAAAGTCGCCGGAGGGAGTCCTCCTCCTCCTGGCGACCACGATTTCCCCCACATCATTAAATTTCTTCCGCTACCGTAACGATCGTGATGCTCCATATTGGCAGAAGCGCAGATTCTACGACGGCGCAAAATGTGTAACTTGCCATCAGATTCTTCACGTTATAAACCGAATTTCCACCAGAAAACAGCGTCGCTGTCATTGGACGCTTGTCCACAACCGGCGGCATCTCCCACCAAGGCTAACTGACTATAGCATGAACTGTTGCTCAAAGGGAGACTAACAGATGGATGCCTGGCGTGTAATCCCGCCCGATGAAGTCGGCTACTGATGATTTGTGGATATCTGACGCCAGCAGTGCCGTTCAATCCCGTTATCGCAAGCATGTTTACCAAGGAAACGATTGCCGTGAGACGGGCTGGATCGACAATACTGTAACTGGTGATCCACACAAGAGAGTTTGATTACCTGACGTTTCTGCAAATTATCTTCGTGGATTCGACTCCACACGCATACTTTCTACTCTTATACGAGAAACGTCCATTCTAAAACTCATGTTCTAAGTCACCGTGTGATCTTCTTTTTAGCAGTGAATCACGTGATGTCACGGGTCACTACTGACATCTTCCGGTGCGTGTTTTCTACGTAAGATTTCAGAACGAGTCGACAACATCCGGTGATGGTCGACGCTTTGATCCCAATAATTTTGATCAGATGTGGCCTAATTCCAACCATCACCAGGCTTTTGTGTCTTTTAGACGTGGGTACGATAATATTTATTATTAGACTAGTGCAAAAAAGAGATTGGTCAATAATAATAATAATAATAATAATAATAATAATAATAATAATAATAATAATAATAATAATAATATTTTATTATAAAGAAAAGGGAACTGGAATGTTTTGAGTCGTTACTGGGTCACCTTGACCTATAAGTACCAGGCAGGTGAGTCGGTATATAAGCCTGAGCGAACAAACCATCAGTGGGCTATAAAATGCCTTTTAAATGGACGTTCTCGGTTTATGATCAGATCCTAAATCGCGTGGTTGGTGTAATTGTCTGTGGCCGTCTGGCTTACAGCACGCGAGCTCCTTTGTAGGGCTATCTCCGTCGGTTGGGACTTTATATTGGCCGTGTCATTGGCGCTAATATTCCAGCAGTGGTTTAATTAGCTGTAATCGTATACGACTGTAGGATGTAGGAACTGAGAGATATTGTAAACACGATAACCCATCCGCTCGCTATTATAACACCGCTGCTTTCCTTTCATTCCCCCTTTTTTTATATATGTTTTTTTTTTCGAGACGCCATTGCAGCGCCGGATGCAGCTCAGCTAGCGCGCGCGCTGCTCTGTGACGTCAGCGGAAGCTCGGCGATGGCTCAAAACTCCTCTCCGAACTGAGAGAGAGAGGGGGAAAAAACCGGTGCTACAGGAAAAGGGTCTCTATAAGGACGGACACAAGGTGGAATCGGTGGCGGTCTGCGGCCATTTCTGGCTGGGAGCTTATTTCCTTGCGCCGGTACTTTAAGTACCTCGCAAAATCGGTGCGTGCGAGTTAATGTACCACCTCCATCCGCCCGCACGCCTGACTCTTCTTCATCGTCTGTTTGTTTATTCTTCTTAAATGAGCCAGGCGATACACCGAGCGGGGCCGGTTAATGGAGTACTGCTGGAGACGATCAAAGCGGGCGACTAAGTCAGCGGAACAGCGCGGACTGCAAAGAAAGCAGCTGCGGTTTCCAGGAAATACGCTGCACGATGGAAGAAACGAAATCGCCAAAATGTGCAAATGTATCTGGATGTAAAGAGAACAGCCGGCATCTTTTAAAGATGCTCGTTCTCCAGACACGATATACAAAATAAAAAAAAAGTTTTACACACGACCATATCTACCCTATAACTGCATTATTATAAACAGACAAGTTAAATAAACCCTGACAACTAAACAGATTAATACCCGTCCTACAAAGCTGTACGCATGATTTCTTAGAAAATAATTTTGGTAAATGATCTTCTGACTTCATTAAAGTTCATGGTAAATCTACCATTTCTTTAAGCGACATTGTTTCATATTTCTGACATGAGTCAATCCAGCAAAGGTTATTATTTATGGAACATTAAAACTCCATTAAAAAAAACAATGGGCAAGATTGTTCTCTTTATATTGTATAGCTCGTGTACTCTCTGGAAACTAGATATTTTGTCGGTCATAACTTAAATGGAGCTAAGTGAAAGTAAAAGTGGTTCTGCATGTGATGTTTACTACTTGTGTGTGTGTGCGTATTTATTTATGTATTCTGCATCATGGTGTGTGGAGAGGGCGCAGTGTTTTGAGTATCTTTACAGGTTCCGTATTATAAATAAATTTCGTTTGAATAGGACCGTATATTTGTGTAGATCAACATCTAGTCGCACGTTGCTCCTCTTTAGAATATTCGTTTCATCTGCTAGTTTTTTTTTTATTTTTGTTTATTTATGAGAGATTCGGGTGATCACTTTATCTGTAAAAAAAAAAAACGAAGTTTTATGCAATGAAACCTCTCTCTCGAATGTTGCCTGGGAAAAGCTTCCGTCCGTTCGCCACCCTGCAGCCACACAGCATAGCCCACGTAAAGAAAAACACGTGCCGGCCCTCTGTGTGCGTGTGTGCGTGTGTGCGTGCGTGCGTGTGTGTGTGTGTGAGAGAGAGGAAGAAGGCACGAATGACGTCATAAAGATGCTCGCCAGCAGAACTGATGGAAAAGCATCGTCTGACCTTTGCAAGAACATTCTTTCCAGGTCGATCGCTAAGGCAGAAAATCTACTTATGACGTCATACGGAGTCTTACAAGTCGTTGAAATTCCTCACGCAAAAGGTCGGATGTGTCCGGAACTTTTCGCTGACTTTGAAAATGATGAACCCCAGTTTTTACTATAATGGCACTTATTTTCCTTTAATCGGTTTTTGTGATTAATGGAATAGAGAAGAAGAAGAAGAAGAAGAAGAAGAACGATAGTGTAAGTATAGTTCGGCGTGCGTTCAACGGTTCGGATAACGAGGTAGCGAGCCTAATAGTTCGTAATTTGAAGTGAGCTCCCCTGAAACAGCCGGTGTCATGTCAACAAGTGCAGGCGCGGTGTTAATGGCCCGCACGTCACGCCGGCCTGTTCGGGGAATGTAGCGGTGCGAGCCAATTAATAACCCCTGGATGGAAACCGTTATTAGGAAGTGATGTATTATAATTACCTGCATCTTTCCAAATATTAAGCCGGACGACATGCTACTGAGATATATCTTAATCACCGAAATTTGCGTGTCCATTAATTATTTCCATGCTTGGTTCACATTTAATTCATTCGTTTACAGCGCTTTATCGAGAACAATTTTAAATTGTCAAAGTTTTCTTAGACTAAGAAGTATTATAATTAAGAACCCGAATCTTTGCCCATATGGCTGTGTGACGTAATGCAATTCACAGATTATCGGAGTTTCTTTCAAAAAAACAACAACAACAACATACAAACAAACATTTTAAAGCTTCGGTCTATAAACAGAGAGGGAAGGAAGACCAAGGAGAACTGGTTTGAGTCGCTGTTTAAGAACCACATTCCGTCAGTAGCAGATTACTGTTTATAGGACTGTGATTAAGTTAATCTACGTTTGGTTTTAAATAAAATATCTACAGCTATATAAATAATAATAATAATAAATAATAATAATAATAATAATAATAATAATAAGAAAGAAGAAGAAGAAGAAGAAGAAGAAAGAATGGTTGTTTTTTGTGCGTTCTAAAGAGAGATGAAAAATAAAACAGAAAATGTGAATAATGGGTCAGAATGGAGTAAATGCGCAAAAATATTAAATTTACACACACACACACACGCACGCGCACACACACAAAGCCTCCCCGTATTAATTGGGCAACGCCAGGTAAAATGACCGTCGCTGACAGAGGCTTGGATATCCAGGTGTAGACGTCTGGGTGGTCGCTGTGACCGCCGAGCCGAAAACAAGCGGGTTGCCGTTTTTCCTCGGTCTTGCGGTAAACTGCAGATGCCAGAGAAACCTCGGCATTTCTTGAGGACTCGTGACCGGTGGCCATCGCCAAGTTACTGGCCCGTGTTCCGCATCCGCCGGCAAGATTCTCTTGCTGTCCTGCCCTTGAAACAGAAATTAGGCAAAGAACGATCAAGTGTCATCCCCACTGACTCGGCTGTAAAAGGCTGTTTGGCCCTTAAGAAACCCCTTTTCCGTCTGATAGAAATAAAATGTTTCAAAATGGTTGATCAGAGAACATGCCTGCTGAGACTCTCAGTAATCGCGTCTTGCAATCTACCCTTAAATATTGGCAGCGTGTTCTCTTTGATGATCCTTAGTTTCAGTAATTAGCGCCGGGGGGGTCGCTCGTAGATACTGAGAAAGCCTAAAAATGATCTCTACCCCTAATGTTTTCGGTCCGAAGTCAAATATAAAGGCGGGAGCGTCATGGTGCGGGTTGTAATCTGGCATGATAAAAATAGAGAAGTATTGTTTCCCCAAGGATGTTTCAGTTGTGGCGGACACAATATCATTTTATAGACGTATGTGCCTACACATCATGTTAATAGTCGATGCTTGCGCCACACTTCTCTTGTGACCACAGTTTGAGACATTTAACTGTTTCTGCTGGTACTACAAAGTTCTGATGTGAATCCGTTCAGCTGAATGGAATAATCCTTCTTTCCTGTATCACAGCCACGACGACAACTGGTCTCCATCTTGAATCGGTGCTTTTAGAGATTTCAGTATTTACCAGAATCGACGAGAAAGAGCTTAGGCGTTTCCATGCGTTGCGACTAAAGCGGAAGTTCTTTCCTACATTTTCGAACACCTGGCGGAGAAGGTCCGCAGGTGGATGAATGCAGGTGTGCGGGAACGGGGTGGTTGATTTAGATCAATTAGAATTAGGCTGATGCGTGGCTTCCAGGCATTTATGACCTTCATTCTCATTAGTGCAATTTTAAAATCTCCATCGCTGGTAAACTCCGACTTTCTCGATTGCGTACAGTTGTCCACTTTTTAAGCATTCAAAACGAAGCAGCACACGGCCTCTTCCCTTTCATCTTTACTGACCGACCTAAATATCAAAACATCATCTTTAATTGTATTCCATATTTAATTTCATATAATCACCAATTACCACGCAGCGGTCCAATCTATAGGGTTAACTTCCTCGCCGTATAATCGATGTCTAGCATCGACAAGAACACAGAAAGTCTGATGAATCAATAGTCTATTCTGGCGATACAGAACATGTGGTTTGAATGTCAGAAATTATGAGCTGCCAAACTGGTGGCATTTACGCTACACGAAGTTCTGCAGCCGGTTTCATTGGTCTTAAATCATTCCAATCAATAAGAGTATCGATCAGTTTAATATTATCCCCGCGAACGATGTTTATTAATAACTAATCTGCTGGATATATAAGATTAAGATTTCACAGATTATGGCAACATTAATATTTGTGTGAGACATCTTCGATCACTCCTCTCCTAAGAGTGGGATGTGTTGCACCGTCGTTACGCGCACTCTGGCCCAGTGCAGCCGTCCGTCTTCAGCAGTGGTTTATTCTTCCGACTTTTCCCTGTCATAGGAGACTCGCCTCTGTCATGGCGATAGAGCGTCCCTCGCATTCGGTTCCTCTGCCTGAGTGCCTACACGGGCCACTCCCCAGCAGCAATGCCAGTAAAGTACCTCGCTCAAGGGTCACAATAATGTGGCAGCAGCGGGGATTGAACCCAGGGCCCTTAGGTCCTGCGCTCAAGGGTAACAACAATGTGGCAGCAGCGGGGATTGAACCCAGGACCCTTAGGTCCTGAAGCCAACACGCATGGAAGCATTTCGTCGTCTCACACAAACTCCAGGCAATGTGGCTCAGTGGTGAGTGTGTTGGCTTCAGGAGTGAAATATGCAGTGCAGAGCAGAAAACCTGAACTTTGTAATTAAGGTGTCTTCATATTCGTTCGTCCGCAACCCGAAAAGAGTTTACTGTACTATTTTTCTGTTTTGGTAGATAATATAGAACAACGTTTAAATTCTTCCAATAGCGAAGCTTCTCCGAGCGCGACCCTTACACCATAGACGCCAAGGAGAGATTCTTCGCGAATGTACAGCGTCACCCAGTTGGAAACTCCTCCGCTAACATTTCCCTTGTGTTCTTTTTATTTAAAAAGATAATTAAAGAATCAAAAAATTAAAAATTGAGATATATATTAAAAAAGTTTTTCTTTACGGTTTCTCTTAAGCGATAAATAAATAATCCATCAGCTGCTGAATTTTCCTTCCTTATCCGGTATTTATCTGAGTTTCCTGTCTCGGCACCCGGTCAAGCCAGGGTACAGACTGGAACTGCTAGACCAGCACGGAATGGAACTACTAGACCAGCCTGTCTCGGCACCCGGCCAAGCCAGGGTACAGACTGGAACTGCTAGACCAGCACGGAATGGAACTACTAGACCAGCCTGTCTCGGCACCCGGTCAAGCCAGGGTACAGACTGGAACTGCTAGACCAGCACGGAATGGAACTACTAGACCAGCCTGTCTCGGCACCCGGTCAAGCCAGGGTACAGACTGGAACTGCTAGACCAGCACGGAATGGAACTACTAGACCAGCCTGTCTCGGCACCCGGTCAAGCCAGGGTACAGACTGGAACTGCTAGACCATCACGGAATGGAACTACTAGACCAGCCTGTCTCGGCACCCGGTCAAGCCAGGGTACAGACTGGAACTGCTAGACCAGCACGGAATGGAACTACTAGACCAGCCTGTCTCGGCACCCGGTCAAGCCAGGGTACAGACTGGAACTGCTAGACCAGCACGGAATGGAACTGCTAGACCAGCCTGTCTCGGCACCCGGTCAAGCAGCACTGGCCAATGCCATCACATCAACGGTATTCATGCCACAATTGCTTAACTATGCAGAGGGAATTTTTTTTTTTTAGCTTTCTAACAAACGTTCAGATCCTATCTTGAATTAAACCAAAGTGAAAGTAAAAATGTACCATCTATTTGAAAGATGACAAATAGGAGTGTTTTTGAATACAGAGTATAAGATAGAGAATTGTACAGCTGTTTTGTGTATGCACGGAATTCTTTCTTTAAATTGGAGAGAGATTTTATCACAATTTATTTTCTCTATCATTAATCACGGCACAGAAACTGTATCCCAAAAGTTTGAAAAAGAAAAAGCATCGGTTTCAAGTGTCACCCGACCGGCTTAACCAAGATCGTCTTACGCACTCGTATATTTCAAAATCTCATTTTGTATTACCCGTTAACCCATCAACCGCGATGTTTTTTTGCTGATAAAACAAGATCTAAAAACAACCTTATCATCCATTTGCAGGTGCGAGGCATTTTTTTTAAGAAAAAAACGCAAGATGGGCAATCAAAAGTTGTAATTGGACAGCATTCTGAGTTTAGAGAGAGAGAGAGAGAGAGATATGACGTCAGTGCAGAGAGAGATGACGTCAGTACGGAGAGAGATGACGTCAGTACAGGAGGAGATGACATCAGTACAGGGAAAGATTAAAATATGCGACTGTTAATTAGACTTTTAAAGCTAATTATCTGTTTTGTTCTACTGCAGATTCGTTATTAATTATACTTTAATAATATTTGTTTTGTGCGATCAATTCACCTGCAAGTTTGTTTTTTTTTTAAATCGTTCCATAGAAAAGTTCTGTTTTCAAACGAGTTATTTCACACGTGTGTGGGTGTAAGAAACAGTGTTATCTGCGAATTTTATTTTCACTAAACATTTTACCTTCTATGACTTACTGCAGACGAGATGTAAAATATTTTCCTGGAGAATTATCACCTGGGAGATGTTTCCCTAACAGTCGATTGATATCAGCTGGCTGCCACATCCGAGAAGCTTCAATCGGTATAAAAACTGGACCGTAATCTTTAATGACTGACAAAATGACATAAAACACCATCTTTGGTTGTTATTTTCTTGCTTTCACACTTAATATTACGCAGTTTCTCGCTAGGATGGCATCTGGGCCCTTTAGTGGTTAAAGACGACGGAAAAGAGTTTATTCATATTTAAATTTCCTCAATTCTACAAACTAAATTTTGTTGAATGCCGAGCTCTGTCATACAAAGCTCTTGTAATCTGATGGATTCTTCTCGGCTTAAACTCGGTTCCAGGTAACCAATTTTGAGTAGAAACAAAACAGAATGAGAATTTAAAAGTAAATAGACAATCCCTTTTTTTAAAATTTATTTCACTTTTATGCTTCTATACAACTAGAGCGTCTTACTTTTGGGAACCAGTGTATGGAGTAGTTCCATTCCAAGAATTAACAGAAGGACGGATGCAGGAAGCAGAATCTACTGCGGAAACAATCAAAAAGAATAAAAAAATAAGAGGGAAAAGTGGAGAACAAATTTCTGATAATTTCAGGAGATTCGGGAAAGGTTTTTCCTTTTTTCTTTGTAATAAACAAAATAAATCTCGATGCCAGCCTATTCCACTTCTCCGCACGAGCTTGGTTTTCTATTCACCAAAAGGACCCTTCCACCACGAGGCTACTGTTACACCCCAAAATTCTCTCGATTATCCAGGTGAGTCGCACCTTCACGCGCATTGTTGGTTTCTAATTTGGCGGAGAAGCAACCAAGACCAGCAACTAGGAGGAAAGGAGGAGTGGATGCCCTTCTTGCACTTTTCCAATAATCAAAAAAGATCGCGCAAGTACTTTTGGGGTAATGTCCGCGCCCGGTCTTGGTCCAGCCCACTGCATGGCGACCGAGGCCGAGGTGAACAACACTGGCCGTATAATCAGCACTTTATGCGAGAGTAACTCCGCCCGTCAGACGCTGCGACTTCTTCCCATTCGGAGAAATATTCCACCAGGCTGGCTGCGAGTCTCTGACGAGGCGTGAAGACAAACCCGCTCGTCGCTGTATTGTCTTTCACTCGTCCGACTTCCTCCGGTCCTCGGAATAATTCTCACACCCGGGGTTTTTTTTTGCCGCTGCCAGCTTCCATTTTACCGCAAGGGGGCGCGCCCGAACCTAACGAAGCGGACCACCACGAGTTTTAATTGAGCCGTAGGTGACAAATGACGATTCGGTACCTCCCCTCCACCTCTGGCTCGGCTGTCTTTTGCATAAATATTTATAATTAAAAAAAATGTCGGTAGCATTTTTGGTTTGCTTGTGTATTTACGTTCTAGCCCATTAAGCGGGACTGTTAACTGTCAAAATAGAAACTATATATATCTGCGCGTTTTTTTGTTTTTCTTTATTCGAGAGCGGTATCCGAAGTCAGCAGGAAAAAAGAACAGTATTGAACATGGCTGCGAACATTCAGGAGAGTAATAATAAACGGCGTGCGACGTTTATTACAGGAAGAAAATAGTTTCGAGCAGGAAACACACGCACCAACAAAAATGATACCATCCTGGGTTAACGCCACAGACGTTTCCAAGGATTAAGCTTTCCCGCGTCCTTAACTGTTAAATGGCCCACCCGTGTATAGTGCGCGGTTTGACTTACGTGTATTAATCTGACAAAGATTTTGTATAGTGCGACTTACCTACGCTCCTGTCCCCCGCTGTTCGCTAAGGTTTCTGATGTATTCCTTTTGAACTATCCTTCTGTGCTCCCTGTAGTGATCCTAAAGGTTCCGTATACACAGTTTTTATTGTAGTCTGTTTTTAACCCACTAGAGGGCGTGCCAGTGAACGAATTAGTATAATTTCTATGTTTAGCTATTTTAATAAAATGTAGTTGAACAGCGCCGTAGTTATAGATAAACACGACGCGGCACTGGAGATCCTCTTGGCCGGCCTAGTCAACGTCGTTAGACATTATGCACGTTGCCCAACACCAGAGAGTTCCTTTCGACCAGCAGAGGTGAAAGTAAGAGCTCTTTTCTTCACGTAGTAAAAAACTGTAGAAATGGCAAGGGGAGATCAACGCTACAAATTAGACTCAAGATAACTTGCATTAAAGGCATCGCCATTTTCCCAATTTTTTAGATCTGGAACTGTTTCTCTATCAACTACAGAGCAAAAGTAAACAAATTGTGCTTGTGTGTTCATCTTTTTTAGAACACTATCTCGAAATTATAGGAGCAACAGCTTATCTCTGTAACAGGAAAGATTGGTTCATTTAATTACATGAAAAATATGATACTCGTAATGCCAAAACAACATTATCACTGGGAAAATTAAAAGACAGAATTAGTAGTTTGTGTGCTATCGTATTTCTTTGCAAAGTTTCTTCACCTGGATTGGCATGCTTTCATAACATGTCGAGGAATTAAGCGCTAAATGTCTTGTGAATATTCCCAGTGGCCGCAAAGAGATTTTGAAGCTTCTATAAGTCTTCGACACGTGCTCCACGATGTTCATATCAGCACGCTAGAGTAGCTGCTGAGAACTCCCCTAGATTTCCTTGCACGCAATGTAAGCACAAAGGATTTTGCTTGTACGTTTGGCGTTGTCGTCTTAGTGAAATACCAAATCCGGACCAATAGCATTACATCCATTAGGCGTGTCTCTATCTATCAATTTTAACCAACTTGACAATTCACAACAAAAATTGGAAATGTACCTTCTCCATACTTATTGGTTGCATACTTGTTATTATCTTTTTGTCAACTCATCGCCTTTGTTCAAAATGCTTCTTGTACACCCTGACGATTGAAATTCTGACCGATCTGTAAACAATACATTCCCCCCCCAATATTTGGAGTTCCAATTGTCGCGATGTCTTTCTGCACGTTCATTTCTTTTCTTAACAACGATTTCATACTTCTTACTTTTGCATTAAAACCCCGACCTCTCCAAAAACATTTTCACTACTTGATTAGACCGTTTTGCACCATAGATTCGGCGCAACATTGTATTATAACTATAGACATACACATATGCACACGCATGAGTAACTGGTACTTAGAGAACTCGTTCTTCTCACATCAGCTTTGTACATCTGTGGCCAGCTTTTTTTCAGCATTAACGAGTGGTACATAGATTCTGCCGGTTGGAGCCCAGACAACTTTACTCACATCTAGTAATTCGTTTCTTTGCCTTCTGCCATTAAACCACTTATGCATATTCTGTACACAGGGATGCACGTGTACAGTTGATTAAATGCTGTAATTCGATAGCGGGGTTTTTTCTTTCTAACTGAGACCAAGTGAGTTGGTTCTACCCATATCATATTACACGCGTGCGCACACAAACATGCGGTCGTAAAAGATTATGCCCCGCCCACTCTTTCAAGGCGGTTTGTTACGCGCACTTTTATTGGATAACAGTCTTCCTGCCAATAACACAAGCAAGACGGTCGCCTTTTCCGTCTAAGCTAGTCTCGTGCTGCTCAGTTCGCTGATTCCCGAACCTCAGATATTGTGAGATCGTAGCTAATTTTTACTTAAATTAATTTTAGCGAGGTGTCTTCAGCCGTGCAACTCGCATGAAGAAGGTTTCATCTTTGCCTACTTCGCTACACGAGACCGATCGTTGATGCCGAGTCGTTCGTGTGGTGACGCTTCCGGTAAAATCAGTAAAAGCTAAGGACTTCCGCTCTCCCCAGTTAGTTATCTATAACTTTCTCGTGTCGCCCCTTTACAATATTTCGGCTTAACAAGACGAGCCGACAGAAGTTGGCTCTATCAGGGATGGCGGCGGATGCAAGCGAAGTCTGAGTAAAGAACTTACAGTTAAAATCCAAACAGGTTTCTGTCGGTCTTTCTGACGTCCGTTACTTTTAGCCGAAGAAATGAACAATATTTACAGGCTTTAAATTTGACTTAAATCCTGTTAGTTTAAAAACAGAATATCTCAAAGGTGGTATAATTCTATTCTTCTTATACTGGGAGGTCATGATTTCCTTCCTAAAACAACGTGCGACAATTTTTATATGGGGGGGGGAGATTTTCCTGTCTAGCCGAACCTCTGTCTCTTCACTGGACTGCGGTATAGATGGTTTTCTGAAATCCGAATCTTTCCAAAGTGCGCATGCGTGACGAGTTTAATAGTTGTTTAGTTCAGTAAATATAAGTGGTCTAAGGGCAAACAATGCCTCGAAATTAAACCTTGACTTAAAAGGACAGCAACAATTTAATCGAAACCATTAAAAATATATACCATCGTAATATACGCAGTCTTAGACCACAGGTAACATCTGGTTGGCCGGCGATGGTAGCGGTGACTTCTTAGACCTCAGAATGCTTGCGAATCAACCATGTCTTTACTGTCTAAGACTGCAAGTAGTTAAACCATCATCTGGTTGGTTGACCATCATAACATCTGGATTCTTAGACCGCAGATAATAAACATTTGCTTGGTCTATTTTCTTACTGTTTCCATTCTTACACTACAAGTAATAAATACCTGGATACTTTACCATCGTAGTTTCGGTAGTCTTAGAGCACGTGTAAGGAACAACTGGTCAGTTTTACAAGGTTATGTTTACTTTTTCAGACCACAACTGATATACAATTGTCTTGTTTACCATCGTCGTGTTGGTAGTCGTAGACTACTGGTTGTAAACCAAACAGCTGGTTGGTTTCCGATATTAATGTTTAGAGTCTTAGAACACAAGTAATAAACAACTTATTGACTCGCCATCATAATGCTTGCTCCCTTTTTTAACCACAAGTAATAAAAAACTGATTGGTTATTTTCTTTCCAGCTTTTTTGAAAAAAAAAAAAAAACATACGATATGGCTCTACTGTCAGACATCACATTTTTTCTGGTTACTTTAAAATGCAATGAAACAGAGAGCCGCGTACATTTTATGACCTCAGGTTCATGCCATTCTGCCTTCTCGGGTGCAGACAGAAACGAAAAATTTCCGATTGTGATTTAAAACATTTTTACTGACAGCTCTGTTATCTTGTGGATTCCCTTCAGAATTATTAAAGAAAATCCCGGTCAGTAAGCACGATAGAAGTAAACCAGCTTTCTTGTGGGTTTTAATTACCACCGAAACAAGTCGAAACTCATACGTGAG
This sequence comes from Nautilus pompilius, assembly GCA_018389105.1. Taxonomy (NCBI): domain Eukaryota; kingdom Metazoa; phylum Mollusca; class Cephalopoda; order Nautilida; family Nautilidae; genus Nautilus; species Nautilus pompilius. The sequence continues at coordinate 29,212 of JACATO010000269.1, read as the reverse complement.
CTTACCCCAATATTTGTTGTTGTTGTTGTTGTTGTTGTTGTTGTTGTTGTTGTTGTTGTTGTTTGGTTAAAGTCATTTTCAAATTAAAATAAAAATTTGAAATACAAATTTTTCTAGTAAGGTTCAAAAGATAAACGATGTTGGTATTTCCTTAACTTTTCTAATCCAAATTTATGCTGCAGACGCAGAGAGAGAGAATTTTTTTTTGTGTGTGTGTCTTGTTCTTGACTTCTACAAAAAAACAGCACAGCTCATATTTGATGAGCGTTAGTTTCTAAGACAGTTGGAATCGTTTTGGCTTTTTAAAAAATTCTATTCAGCAATAAGAAATTAATTTTCAAATATTTAGCAAATTTGAAAAAAAAAATGTTTAAGCTTTGAATTCCACAATTAACAATAGGACAATTTTTTTAAAAAAACAACAAACTTTTACTCTCTGATTCCCACATTAAGCACTAGGACCTGATTTTTAAAATCTACGATTAACAGTAAAATATAATTTTGAAATCTACGATTATCAGTAAAATATAATTTTGAAATCTACGATTAACAGTAAAATATAATTTTGAAATCTACGATTAGCAGTAAAATATAATTTTGAAATCTACGATTAGCAGTAAAATATAATTTTGAAATCTACGATTAATAGTGAAATATAATTTTTAAAATCTACGATTAACAGTGAAATATAATTTTGAAATCTACGATTAACAGTAAAATATAATTTTGAAATCTACGATTAGCAGTAAAATATAATTTTGAAATCTACGATTAACAGTAAAATATAATTTTGAAATCTAAGATTAACATTAAGATACATATTTTTATTTTTCTCTTGCTATTTAGGATAAACGGAACTTAATTTTTAGGTATTTGTCTTTTAATTCTTTGGTAAATTAGAATACTTAGATTTCCGGGTTTCTTCTTTGAATTCTAGAATAAAATGTACGATTTTTTAAAATCTCAATTCTGCGATAAAATGCAGGACTTTTATTTTCAGCTGTAGCAATTTAAGTTTAATCATTTAAAAAATCTTCAACTATACAATAAATAGTAATGTTTCAAGTTGCATCTTTTAGTCTTTTGATTCTAAAATGAACAATAACGCTTTAAATGTTCAATTTTTTCCCTCTGAATTCTATGATAAGTTGTAAGACAAATTTTTATTTAGAATTCTGTTCTTGAAATCTACCTTCTTGGATTATATAGATGCTAAGCAGTAGAGCTTTAAGTTTTATGTTTGTCTGAATTCTAAGATGAATAACACGACTTTAATTCTTAGGGACTTTACCTTGAATTCTTGAATAAACATTATAGCTTTAACTTTTAGATTTTTTTATTTTGTTTTACGATAAGCAGTAACCCTTTAAATTTTAACCAAAGTTCGCCTCCCTATCTTCTTCGTTAGCGAACAATCGACCTTCATTAGGCATCCATCCATAGTTGGTTCTTCTTTAATTTTACCAGCGACACTTCGAATTAACATGTAGGGATGTAGGCGGCTGCTGATGGCAAGTTCAAATTAAAGGAACTGGTTAAATCAGTGGCTTGCCTTATAAATGTTGCTAATATCAGGTTAATTATTTTTTTTCTGTGTTAGATGTAGTTTTCTTATAAAGAAATTATTCATCTTTTATTGTTAGTGAATAGTTACAGGAGCATCTCAAACAGGGTATTTTCTTGTGTGTCCGACATACGACGATTCATTAAATAAGTCGGTAGATTCTTTAAGTACGCGATTTAAAAAGTGTGCGAGTTAATAGTAAGCAGACAGGAAAGGCTGCTGCTGTGTGAATGAGGCCTTTGATGTTCTGTTGGAAACAAATGGGGTCCATCTGGACAAGTCGACCGGAACGTGATGGACTGGCAGCTTTAATACAGTTCACAACAGTAAAGAAGGGAGCCGGATTTCCTACATCGAGACCGGAGCAGGACGATGTCTTTCTTTCTGTGTCGCGGTTCTAAAACAGACTTCGCGGCATATTAACCGGTTTTTGAAAACATTGGCAGCATTCTCCAGTCCAGCGCACATGCAGTGGTAAATTAACTTATCCTTAGCGTACAGCAGCTGGACTATTTGTAAACATGGCGCTCGCCAATCACAATTAACCTGCAATGTTCATAAGTGGGAAATTAGGGATCCCAATGAAATTTTCCAATTTGCAAAACGTTTATCTCCCGCTTGGTACGCGGACGGATGGAAGACGAGAACAGCCGAAATTTTATTACTTCTTTAGGAGACGAACAGAGTGAAGACATATTTTCTGTATTGTAAAAATGCGATGTGTGAAATATTTAACAAAAGGCACATGCCGTTGTTACGTTTTATTTCACTATAGAATGTTATAATTGTCGTCTCTGGTGCAACAATTATCCTCTGAAACAAAGGCAGACAAAATATAAATGAGATTTACACACAATTATAAAGAGAACACGCAAGGCCCTGATTTAGATGGTAACAGTGTGACACGAACCATCTATATTTTGATCTCGCCTTAACATTTGGTCCGCCTGTGCTGTTGTCGTTTTGTTTACTCCCGTGGATCCAGTCGTTAACCTCGTTCCTGGCTTCCGAGCTTCTCAGGTGTAATGAACAGTTTCCGGTCACGTGAGCACACCACGGCCTCTTCCGTGCTTCTGTCTACGTGACGTCGGCAGGAAGTGGCTGGTGAATACGCGACAGAGTCTAGTGCATCTAGCATGGATGGTTCAAACTGTTGCAGCTGGTGGGAGTAAGGTGGACAGCGTGGTGTCAGCGCGGATCGCCGGTTTAAATTAGCCACCGGATGGTGGGCCGGTTGTGCCAGCCATGCTTGGCGCAGCAGGCGTCGCAGTCATTATGGCCATCAACAAAAACGTGGAGAACACCTTGAAATCTCTGCCGCTCCTTGTTCTTCCTGGCCTGGTTTTTCTTCGTATCTTTGGTCCCCTGGCTCCCGTAACCCCCGCCGACAAACAACAGGTGTGGTTCCAACTTACCCCCCTCCCAGTCTTGCCTCCCGCTTTTTCCTGAAGTTACAAGGGTCGCCCCGGACTTTCCGTAAATCAGTTTAAACTGCGTTGTCTTAGAAACGGCGGCACGGATGAGGAAACAGACGGCGATCCCCTGTCGGCCGAAGCGAACAGGTAAAAAACGGTTTCTTCCGCTTTATTATCCGCGCTGTCGGTTTGAAAGAAGTGGGGGAGGGTGAACGTGATGCGTCGTTGGAGGGGAGGGGAGATAAACTCGGACGACTTTACGGTTAAAATCCTCTTCCGGGTGCTTTCTTCTTTCTTCTTTTTTGTTGCCGTGGATGAGCCTCGTAAAGATCGCGATGCGACGCCGTTTCCGATGCTGGGTAATTAGTGGAAACCAAACAATGACATTAAAAAAACAGAAAACGCTAGGCTCGGTTATTTGTGAGCTGCCGGACGGAGTCAGCCCGTATCCTGTGGTCAGAGACCAATTAAAACTAACAGATGGCAGCGAAAGCGCGCGCGCCGAGGGTCAGCGGGTGCCGCTGCAGCCAATCGCTTGTTTGCTTTGCGCCGCTCGCGAACTACTTTACTTCCTGAAGAGGCCACATCTGTCTGTTTGGCTTTCTTTGATGCGCGCGGTCGTAAATGGGGGGGGGGCTTTGTTGTTGTTTTTTTTCTCCTTTCCTCAAGATGATTTATCTCCCTTTAAATCGCTCCCGCTGTTTTTTGCTGTTTTTTTTTTTTTTCTCGCCTAAAACTCTCACGATCGCCGTTCAGATATCGCGTTATCTTTCCGGATCTCGAATTAGCTCTTTAAATACGTATTTAATCCCTGTATACTACGCGCGTGTTAGGGAAGGACGGACTCCCTCTCTCTATACTGACCTCATCTCTCTCTCTCTCTAATGATCATCTCTCTCTATATATATATATATATATACTGACCTCATCTCTCTCTCTGTACTGACGTCATCTCTCTCTCTCTATATATATATTATATACTGACCTCATCTCTATATATACTGACCTCATCTCTCTCTGTACTGACGTCATCTCTATAGTGACGTCATCTATCTCTCTGTACTGACCCATCTCTCTCTGTACTGACGTCCTCTCTCTCTCTCTCTCTCATCTCTCTCTATCTTATGACGCAAAGTCACTGTACCACTGGCAGACACCGTCGTTTGAAGCCTCTATCTCCCTCCCCCCTCCACTAACACTCGCCGCTTAGTCGTGATGCAGTTGGGACTCCTTAACCCCAGTCAAAAAAGGGAATCGCGGTTTCGTCAGAGAGGGTCGCTGAAGCCCTTGATGCGCATTGCATTTGTCCCAGTCCGAGCCCTACTCTTGAGGGAAACATCGCTCCAGCATCTCAAATCGCACGATGGAGCGAGGGGGCCAGAATTTTAATTTTTAACTTAAAATTATTCATTTCTACTTATTCTGTTGCTGCTGCTACATATTATAAAAGTAATTGTCTTCACGTAGTTCCGCATTGATTAGCTCTTCTCGGGTAAAATTTGTTTAAATAAACAACAAAAAACAGCAGGTTGGTAGCGCGCGTGCGGCTTCGTGTGGAAATCACAGTTTCAGAAACATCGGAATGAGATCGAGACTAAATCTCATGGTGAATAGGCAGGGGAGGCGACACTACTACACCTGGACCCGTCGGCATGCACTGTTCGCGGTGGAAACGATCCTGGTCAAAAACCCAGGCGCTAAATTAATTAGTAACTTAATGAACTAAAGCTAAAAAGTAAAGTTTGAACTGCAGATTTTTACTTATTACTGCTGCAAGTAATCACGACATCAAAGACACCCACCTGTCTTTTCGTTCGTGAACGAGGGTTTGCCTTTGGGTTGTCTATGAGATATTTGTGGGGTTTTACCTACTGAACCATCGAAAAAGCTGGGAGATATTTATCAGATATCAACAAGAAAACGTTTTGTTTTTAAATTAAAATATTTATCTGAAGGTATGCAGCCGATAATCACGGAACTACGGGAGACAGGCTGCTTTGCGCGCGCGCGTATGCCTGTGTATATGTCTCTGTGTGTGTATTTATGTCTGTGTGTATGTGTATATGTCTGTGTGTGCGTATATGTCTCTCTGTGTGTATATGTCTGTGTGTGTATGTGTGTATGTATGTATGTGTGTGTATGTGTGTGCGTATATGTTTTTTTCTGTGGTGTATTTATGTATGTGTGTATGTGTATATGCCTGTGTGTGTATGTGTGCGTATATGTCTCTCTGTGTGTATATGCCTGTGTGTGTATGTGTGTGCGTATATGTTTTTCTGTGTGTGTATGTATGTATGTGTGTATGTGTTATGTCTATCTCTCTGTGTGTATGTCTGTGTGTGTCATGTGTGTATGTGTTGCGTATATATGTCTCTCTCTGTGTGTATTTATGTATGTGGTGTATGTGTGTGCGTAATGTTGTGTGTGTATTTATGTATGTGTGTATGTGTATATGTCTCTATGTGTGTGTATATGTCTGTGTGTGTGTGTGTGTGTGTGTGTGTGTGTGTGTGTGTGTGCGTATGTCTCTCTCTGTGTGTATTTATGTATGTGTGTGTATGTGTGTGCGTATATGTTTCTCTGTGTGTGTATATATGTATGTGTGTATGTGTATATGTCTCTGTGTGTGTGTGTTTCCCGCTCTACATTCAGCCAGAATTCGTAAGTAATCTACTTGCTGGACTTTCTGCAGTAGTTCATGTCTACTTTACGGGCACAATGCAAAATAGTGAGTCACTGGCCCACGTTGTTTCTCGGCGGACGCAAGACCGAGTGAGATGATATCCGATACGTGCTTAATAAAGTATATTGATATCTGCTGCGAATAACACGCATGACTCAACCTTTATAAATAGATAATGGTAAGGGTATACACAGAACGATAGAAGGACTGGCTTAGCGCATTGCTACGTCGGATAACCTTAACAACACTCCACCCCCCCCAAACCCCTACCTCAAGTTAACAAAAAACGTCGGACCGGTAACAAAAAGCCAGAAGGGAGGAGAGCGGGGCCTTCCAGCAGCTTAACTGGGAGTCGTAGTTCCGCTGCACACCGTCCGGTGGCGCAGAAGGCGTCAATACTTACGCCGCTTGTTCGTGCGGAATGGACCGGTATTAATAATGATGAGAGCGAAACGTGAGCTGGTAATCTGTTCGGGGGGAGGGGACTCTCGACTCATTGAGCGCCGAGAGGGGCGTTCTGGGTTTCAGTCGAACGTCGCTAAGTGGGGGCCGGGTTCTTCTCCCCGGAGCTGCCCCGACGGAAGGATCCTCCATCGCCGAACCCGGACCCGCTCTCATTACCTATCAGCACCAGTCGGAGCGCCATCTAGTGAGGGGGGTTTATAGTGAAATCAGACTACCCCCCCCACTAACCCTAACCCAACCAAACGGATTAATAAAACCTTCGAGCCCTCCGCAGATCGGGACAAATCCCGTAATTGTAGCAGCCCCTAGACCCCGATTGCGAGGCGATTAAAGAACGCACCGGATCTCGCGTGCAGTCGGGACGGGGGTTTTGTGGGGGGGGGGCCCGACTGGAAATCCGAAGAAAGTAGAGATCCGAGGAAATTAAAACTAAGTATAACGGTAACTGTGCGGTAAGCGGGAGTGACGCCAACGCGTCGTCACCTTAAAGCGGCTGGCTGGATCGCGGATGTGGTTAGGGTCAGGAAAGGATTTAGATCTGAAATAAGAACTTCGCATTTCGCCAAAATAGATCCCGTTTACGGTAATTGGAAGCACGGGTGGGCGTAAGTGACGCGCGCAGGTGCGTCCAGGCATTATTAGAATAAGTGTATTTCCCTTTCCTTTCTTTTTTTTTTTTTTGGTGTTTGATCTATAGGTCCCAGCAAAGTAAAGAGAAAGACGGGAGGGCACGGGGGGGCAAATGGAATGATAAATTATGAGGCAAGGGTTAACAGATATTCGGGTTTAACTCTCTATTCTTAAATTATGAGTCGGTTTAGCAGTTAGAAATCAACCCAACTCTATGCCTCGGTTTCTAAGAAAGTTAGGTGACAAGCCGGGCACCTGTCTTATAGTGTCCGATAAATTCCATACATAAGGGGTTCACTTCGTCTTTGAGGGTAATTTCACGGGTGTATAAATAAATAACACGAAGGGAGCGTAGGTTAAGTAAAGACTCGGAAATCCATCACTTGATACCGGTCTGATCTTATCGTCGCCTCCACGCCAAAGCTTCTCCCGGACAGACCTACGCGTCAGTCTTAGGCTCGGGTCGGGAAACGGTTAAGTCTAGGATACTGTCCTGTTCCAGTTGGTCAGGACTAAAACAGACCGCCTGCCTGTTTCATCATCTTTCTAAGGGAAGCCCCAGCAGACAGTTATAACTGGTTATTATTTAAACCTGGTATTCATTGGGAAGGCTTCCGCTTTCCTTCTTTCTCCAACTACTGAGAGAGAGAGAGATGGAGGGAGAGAGAGAGCGAGAGAGAGGAGGAGGACGTCAGTACAGAGAGGGGGGGAGAGCGGATGATGAGAGAAGAGAGAGATGACGTTACACAGAGAGGGGGACAGAGAGAGAGAGAGAGAGAGAGAGAGGTGACGTCATGGGAGAGAGAGGAGAGAGAGAGATAGGAGAGAGAGGTCGTGAGAGAGATGAGAGAGATGAGGAGAGAGACAGAGAGAGAGAGAGAGAGAGAGAGAGAGATGACGTCAGTAAGTACAGAGAGGAGAGGGATAGAGAGAGGAGAGACAGAGAGGAGAGTGGAGAGAGAGAGAGAGAGAGAGATGACGAGAGTACGAGAGAGGAGAGAGAGAGAGAGAGAGAGAGAGAGAGAGAGAGAGATGACGTACAGAGATGAGAGAGGGAGAGAGAGAGGTGACGTCAGTACAGAGAGAGAGAGAGAGAGATGACGTCAGTACAGAGAGAGAGAGATGAGAGAGAGAGAGAGAGAGAGAGATGACGTCAGCAGGAGAGAGAGAGCGATGAGAGATGACGTCAGTACAGAGAGCGGGAGAGAGAGAGAGACAGAGAGAGAGCTGGAGAGAGATACGAGATGACGTGCGAGAGAGAGAGAGAGAGAGAGAGAGAGAGAGACAGAGAGACGAGAGAGATGACGTCAGTGAGAGGAGAGAGAGAGAGAGAGATGAGAGATGACGTCAGTACAGAGAGAGCGAGAGCGAGAGAGAGAGAGAGAGAGAGACGTCAGTACAGAGAGAGAGGAGAGATGAGAGATGAGAGATGACGTCAGTACAGAGAGAGGGGGAGAGAGATGAGAGAGTCAGTAGAGAGAGGGAGAGGATGAGAGAGAGATGACGTCAGTACAGAGAGAGAGAGAGAGAGAGGGAGAGAGAGATGAGAGAGAGAGAGAGAGGAGAGAGATGGAGAGAGATAGAGATAGAGGTGACGTCAATACAGAGAGGGGGGGAGAGAGTTGGGAGAGAGAGAGACGCCCTAGTTACGAGAAAAGACTTTCTAGTAAGATAAAAAAAGAAGAGCAGCATCATCAACAACAATAAAACCTCGCACATTAAAATACAAAATTATCTCATCCCAGGTTTGTTTTTACCGGAGCTCTCCCCGTCCGCACACACGTGTAGCGTATCATATTTAGCTGTAGAGGCCCCTCAAAGTTAATATTTTTGGCAGTGAAAGGCTATAAAATGTCACGGTCCAGTTATTTTTTTTTTTAAAGGGAGGGCTAGGGTATCTCGGAATTGTAAGATTTCATCTCCATAGAGATTTTATAGGCCGCGTGGCGGAGGAGAGGGGAGCGGTTAGTTCGGACTCGATAAACTCCGCGTGGTTTATTGTTGAGAAATGCACGCGGCTCTTCTGTCGAACTCCCCCCCCCCCGTGTCCTTAAACGTACGCCGTATCTCAGATGTCTGAGCAAAACAAAAATCCGGAACGGAAACTGAATTATTATTATTATTCTTATTATTATTATTATTTATTATTATTATTATTATTATTATTATTATTATTATTTTCTCTGATGACGCGGAATTACCCGACAAATCGTCGCAGCTGATCTGGATAGGTTCCGAATCGTACGGCCTGGGTTTGCTATTGTTTGTTTGTCGTAAATACGTCTAATTACATTCCGAGGCGACCAGTTCTCGGGGGGGTGGGACATGGCGGAGCTTCAGTTTTAGGTCACGTGGCCTTAGAGGGCTGCGGAGAGGTAGTATGCGCGCCACGCTCGAAGAGCGACCCCTTGCGGGCTCTGATGCAAGTGGCGCGACTAAAGGCGTGAACGACGTACACGAGACCTCTTTAAATCGCGATCAAATGCCAGATAAGTAAAGTCCGTTTTTATCAGCGAGCGGAAGTGGATTCCCATTTCACGCGGAATCACGGAGATGGCAGAGCTCGGCGGATTCGCTTCCGTCACGAAGGGGGCGCAGGTGGATAAATGGGTGTTCGGAGAGCTGTCCCGCCAGAGGTACCAGCCATTCTGGATCGTTTTTCAGGACAGGGGACGCGGAAGCTCGCCATAGTTGTTTCCTCCGGGCCCTTGTGTATAATGGAAGTAAAGAAAAAAGGAAAAGGATGGGTGGGGGGGGAGAGTTCTGAATTAAAAGGGGGAACAACTGAGTGACTAGAGCGCTTCGACGGCGAGATAACCAGGTAAACGGAGAGCGGCGAGAAAGTCTGTGCGCAGTTGATTAACGACTGATCGGAGGGGCTAAATAAGACCCCGAGAACTGCCGTCTTTGTTTTCCAGATTACCAGCCTCCTCCATCGCATCGTCGGGGAGTGCGCCTCGCGTTGGACGGTCGGAGGGATAGCTCTGGGTGGGGGGGGGGGGTTGGTGAGGTGTCGGACGGGTTTCTCTCCGATCAGCGAAACATATCGCCTGCCTGGGACGAGGCTGGCAGCTCTCCAAGCGATCGTGACGCACGCGCGCGCGTGTCTGGGAGATGGCTCGGTTCAGCCTCCCTCCGTCGGAGTGCTTGGCTGGTTACTCTGACTCGGGGGAGCCCCCTCCCACCCGCCCCGCGCGGCTGTCAACATCATCTGCGGGAGACAGCATCTGTGTGGGCCGCCGATGCCGCCGACTGTCTGTAAGACGAGAGCAGAGACAGAACCCGCCAATCAGCAGATTACGTGGCCGCAGTCTTGTTTTACTGCGTAATACGGGCCCCGTCTGAAACAGCGCCTAGCGGAGGATGGGCGGGCGAGGGCCGACAACTCGGCTGGGGTGGACTCGTCGACGGCCTCAAGGTACCGGTAGGGGTTCGTTCGGGGATAGCACCGACCGCCGGCGCCTTCCTCATTACCCATCAAGATAGCAGTCGGGTGACCTTCTAAAGTTTTGCTGAACTGAGGTAAAACACTTCCTCAAATCAATTACCTTTCCAGGTTTATGTAAATTAGGCGAGCAATAATAAGAGAGCTTCCGTCGGCCAGATGGTTAGCATCTCTCATACCTGAGACTACGACCAACTCCCAGACCGACACCACCACCAGCATCTCTTCCGAACGCCTTTACGATCTGTCCGGTACTGACCCTTACTAATTTATAGTGCAAATGGAACTGTATTAAAAAATGTATGTAAAGGAAGCATAATGAATAAACTTGGATGTTTGTAACAAAACTTGCTGGCCAACCAGAAGAGAAAAACCGAGTCTCTTCCTCGTAGGAGCTGCAGAAGTTGTGAGATGATAACCTGCACCGTACACTTTTAAAGAAGAAGAAAAATTAAAATATTTCTTCCTTTTTATTATTATTATTATTATTATTATTATTATTATTATTATTATTATTATTATTATTATTATTATTATTATTATTAATTTAATTAAAAGGGTAATAACGAACTTTCTGCTGCTTAATTATGTAAATCAGGGAAGTTGGTAGAAATAAATGCAATTAGCGAACGTCGTTTCTCGGAAAGTTTCGGGTTGAGAAACCTAATTGATGAGGGAACAGAACTATAAAGCTATCAGAGTAGCTGCTGGGCGAAGCGCCGAATTCTTCGTGGCTGTCGTCGAGCTGTCGATTTTAATCGCAGTTACTCTGCTACTTGGGGCGCCCGAATATTATGTATGTATGTATGTAGTATGTATGTGTGTGTGTGTAGGTAGGTAGGTCTGATTAGCCAGCAAACGTGGCTTCGTGTGGTAGTGGGTGGACTTTGTTGCTGCCTCCACCCAGAACCAAAAGCATCGCGACTGACAACTCATTAAAAGAGTTCTTTTTGAAGGCCAGCCCCTTTACCTGTAACTTTTCAGTATGTTTTTCTATCTTCCCTGTCTATCGACCGGATGTGAATATTAAATGTTTAGTTTGTTTCTTCACACCGACAAACTGGCGAAAGGGGTTTCTTTTTAGCCACAGGCTCCTTTAATGCCGAATACCCGTCTCAGTCAGCTCTCCGGCTTCGGCACCCGCCGTCTACCAATGAGTAAATCGCATCTACTATAAAAAACACTATTTCTAGTTCATAACTCAGTTACAATGTTTCTAATATATTCGTGCAAACAATCTCAATATGGCTTCTAATATCTGCATACCTGGGCACATTCTTTGAATATTTGGGATGCTTCCTAGTGAATAATATATTCTCTCTACATCAGTTATTGGTTATTTGGAGTTCGACGGACTTCATCATCGTCATCATCATCATCATCATTATTATTATTATTATTATTATTATTATTATTATTATTTATTATTATATTATTATTATTATTAAAAGCTGTTATACGAAATTTAATAATCTTTAAGTTTGTTTGTGGAATATACGTAACTGGTGTCAGAGAAATACCCACATAGTTAAGCCGCCCGCCAGGAAGCTGTCACAGCGCTGTCAGGGTTTCTCCGACCCCCAGAAAGTTGGAAGATGTTTTCCTTAGATCGAATGGACGCAGAGAGAAAACTCTCGTTTCCTGGCCGCCACACGAGAGACGTCCCGGGGTTAGGAGAACGAACTCCCACCTCCAGGCGGCCAAGAGTCGACCCGACCGCTCGCTCGCGGTTAGGGTCTCTAGCAGTGAAACAGAATTACTCAGCAGCACCCGCAAAATAGAAGAAGGCGGTATCACCTTCCTGACGAAATTATTAAGGGAGAGAAAGTAAAGTTGTGTGTGTGTGTTTTTTAATCTCTTAGTTAACCTATAATACAAGAAACGGCTACATGGAATGAGTAGGAAAGCTCCTGTTGCCTTGGTCACGTACATCATTCTAACAGGCACTTACAGCAGTTATGTTCTGACATCTGTACCATTTTACAAATAGTTTATGCATTTATATTTATATTTGCATACTCCGTGCTATAAGACTGAATAAATAATTCACAGCATTCAGAAATGAATTACGATGTTAAGTTTCTACAATTTACTATATGAAATTAAATGGGCAGAATAAATCAAAATAGCTGAAAGTTTTAAATGTTATACTCTGTATAGGTAAGCATTACAGTGTTTCCTGAAAGTCTTTCCATCCTTCTCCCTCTCTCACTCTGTGGTGACAACATCTCTCTCTGTGTACTGACGTCATTTCTCTCTGTAGTGACGTCATCTCTCTCTGTATACTGACGTAATCTCTCTGTGGTGACGTCATCTCTCTCTGTGGTGCCGTCATCTCTCTCTGTGGTGACGTCATCTCTCACCTCTCTCTGTAGTGACAACATCTCTCTCTGTAGCGACGCCATCTCTCTCTCTGGTGCCGTCATTGTCTCTGTGGTGACCTCATCTCTCACCTCTCTCTGTTGTGACGTCATCTCTCTGTAGTGACGTCACCTCTCTCTCTGGTGTCGTCACCTCTTCTCTCTGGTGTCGTCATCTCTCTCTGTGGTGACAACATCTCTCTCTGTGTACTGACGTAATCTCTTTGGTGACGCCATCTCTCTGTGGTGATGTCATATCTCTCTGGTGACGTCATCTCTCTCCTCTCTCTGTAGTGACATCATCTCTCTCTGTAGCGACGTCATATCTCTCTTTGGTGCCGTCATCTGTCTCTGTGGTGACCTCATCTCTCTCCTCTCTCTGTAGTGACAACATCTCTCTCTGTGTACTGAGGTCATCTCTCTGGTGACATCATCTCTTTATGTAGCGACGTCATCTCTCTCTCTGGTGACGTCATCTCTCTCTGTAGTGACCTCATCTCTCTGTAGTGACGGAATCTCTCTGTAGTGACGCCATCTCTCTCTCTGGTGTCGTCATCTCTCTCTGTGGTGACAACATCTCTCTCTGTGTACTGACGTCATCTCTCTGGTGACGCCATCTCTCTATGTAGGGACGTCATATCTCTGGTGCCGTCATCTCTCCCTGTGGTGGCCTCATCTCTCTCCTCTCTCTCTGTAGTGACAACATCTCTCTCTAATCACTTTAATGATGACATCATCATTCGAATATTAGAAGACAATAACAACATTCCGAAACCTTTCTCTCGGACACCCCCAACCTCGCCCACGGCTCTGTCTGACCGTGCCGGCCGAAGGTTTGCTGGGTTATCGCAGTTTCCTTCCGTCATGCTTCCAGAAAAATCTGCCACAAGAAACCAGTGCATCCTCTATTTTTGCTGGTAGTAGACAAATAGATATCAAGAGTGGCGAGCTGGTCATCCATCCTTGGTCCAAAATCACTTCTTACTTTGAAACAAGTTTGACACTAAAACTTACGAGAAAGCCACTTCATCAATCTTTTATTATAGTATTCTGTCTGGTCTTTGTTCTTCCTACTGACGATATGTTGTCAGCGCAGAAACCTAATGTCGTCCTTGTCTTGGTTTTCTTTATTTAAAAAAAGCAACACGACCTTACTGCCCTCTCCCGAACAGTAAGAGAATATTGAGTACATCGTTCTATGAAATGTGTGCCACCGCATTAATTTACTTATCCGAAAGACAATCGCAAAGAAGTATCTACATGTAAAACGTCGCATCCCATCGAACAGCTCTACAGAAATCGATCTGTTCTACTTCTAAGAAGCGCACTAATTAACGGTAACTGATCTTACACGTTCACACCTGTGACAGGTACCGAAAGCAGCTCCTCAGCGCGACTTGCTGGGAAGTTGGGGAAGGAATTAACTCAATTTACTACGAAATTTAACAAAGTATTTACGAGGCAATCAACAGTTTTCTGCTTCTCTTCCACAAATAACAAGTTTTTTTCGGATCTTGCATTTGTTTCCTGTTTTCAAGTAATAAAAAAATACTTTTAAGACCCTGAATCACGACAAAAAAAATTAGAAATGGCAAAAAATATCTGCTCCTTCAGTTACAAACGTTAATATACTACTACTTAGTGTGTACACGTTGCTTTTCTAAAGGACATTTTTAGGGAAAATAAATGTTACGACCGCATGCGATTCGTGGATGGACAAAGATACGAACACCAGGTGGCGCCAGTCTTTTTTTAACCCTTTCTAGTCTCAACTTAAAAAAAAATATAAAATAAGATATGCGTAGCTAAAAAGAAGCAGCAATTTTCTTGGCTTTAGGAAATATTTCTACCGATAAAACTGAATAACCGTCTTTTATATGGAGAGACATCGGGATTTGAACGCAATTTCCCGGTGCGAAAAGTTTGGTGAAAATGAAACCGGCCGAGCCGAGTTCTCGGATTACCCCTCTTTTCGCCGAGACTCTCGCGGACGACCTTTAGCCCAGCAAACTTTGTCAGAACCCGTCCACCGTCGAGGTCTTTGTCTTTTTTTGGGGGGGGGGAGTTGGGCGGAGTACAGTTGCAAAAAACAGGTGGCTTTAAGGGGATCTTGTAAGGGTTCTGGGCGCGTCACGACTCGGATTCTCTGCGCATTATCGCCCGAGATTTTCCACGAAGACGGCGACGACTGTAGCAGGGTAAGAGGCAGGTTACTCCGTGGCGTATGTCGGGCGGGCTCATCGCCGGAATTCCAATCGAGTTCGTCCATCAGTGTTCCGGCATCTCTCTCTCTCTCTCTGTATTGACGTCATCTGTCTATCTCTGTACTGACGTCATCTCTCTCTCTATATTGACGTCATCTGTCTATCTCTGTACTGACGTCATCTCTCTCTGTATTGACGTCATCTGTCTATCTCTGTACTGACGTCATCTCTCTCTCTATATTGACGTCATCTGTCTATCTCTGTACTGACGTAATCTCTCTCTGTACTAACGTCATCTATCTCTGTACTGACGTAATCTCTCTCTGTACTAACGTCATCTATCTCTGTACTGACGTCATCTCTCTGTACTGACGTCATCTTTCTCCGTTTCTCTCTCTCTCAAGTTGAAATATAAATGTTGAGAAACAGCGCTGCTAGGTTATTTACTGTACGATTTAGAATGGATTTATCACACATTTTTTAAAAAAATATGTATATATTTTGTTGCTGGCTCTGAACGCGTTCTATAAAACTGAAAAATCCAGAAACACGGGTCAGGACATCCATCTTTCGAGGTCTGTAACGTGGATAGATAAATGTCAGCCTAATATCGGTGTTGCTAGGCGTATCTAGAAGAGTACGGAGATTCACTTAATAATTGAAGGTTCATCAGGTAACTTATGCAGTCATGATTTTTTTAAACCTCATTGATGATTTATCATAGCGCTGATTGCTTCACGAGTTTAACAAAATTCTCTCCTGGCAGTAAACCCGCAGTCCACTGATGTAAACTCCCTCCCGTTCCGGTCTGGTACTTCTTGGCGGCGTTTTAACCCTTGGTCAACCGTATCTGCCTAACGTGCCTTATACTTCCCTAAAAATTCCAGAATTCGGCGCTAGTAAGCAGAAAAATGGTTCCCTGGCTTTTGCCTCTGCAACCACGCTGCGTGCGTTCCAGAAACAAGCGGAGTTATCGCACGTGGTCATGCTCGATCCGCAGCTTCCTCGGACCGAGACCCGCCGCCTTCTCTAGCTAATCGAAGCAGTTTTTGCAGCGATTTTTTATTTTTTTTTTTTAATTTCTTTAAAATCATCAATATGTATGTATTTGAAATACCAAAGATTACGAAGAGGAAAGAGAAAATCATCACCGGAATCTCTAATTCTTATATATATATAAAGGGAACCTGATCTTTAGAAGTCAGTTCGGACTCGTCTCGTCCAGCTCCGCCGACCCCGGCCTCTGGGGTCGGGCCACCGGAGAGCCGAGCCGTCGGAAGGCGGAAAACAAGAATTAATAAAACGGCTGTATGTCGTAACGACCTCTTAGCCTGATGGTAAGCAGTTTATATAACCCAACCTGAAATCCTTCTACAATTCGGTTTCTCTCGTCGTCTCCGTGTGTGTTTTCGGCAGCTAGGCACACGTTCGCCCGACCCCGCCCCCCCCCTCGTCGCCGCGTCTATCAGCAGTTTTCCGGATTGATATCAACCGGTTTCAAAAGAACTTCTATTTTTATTATTACAAGTAAAATGTTTAACATTCCCCGGCTAAAATCGCTGTTTATAGTGCACGGTTTCCATCCACTCTACATCCAGACTTTCTTCTGACCAAGCTAATTATTCCTGTTTACCGTGGATGCGTTTGAAAACGGATGGGGTAAAGGGGAAAGGGACTGGGTGCGTGAGACATCAGAAATTGTTTCCGTCCTGAAGCAACTTTAGATCCCCCCCGTTTTTTTTTTTTTATGTAATAAAGGGTAGGATTACTTTCCCCTTGAACCGTTACAAACTCAAAAGATTCTTGCCTAGTGATGTTTGCTTCTATAAAACGCCTGCATCTTTCTGATGTTTGACGGAGTAGCTCTTCCAGTTAATTATGAACGAGAGGAACAAATTGGCCAAGTGAGCAGCCCACAGACGCCGATTAACGAACCCAAAATAGGGAGAGGGAAGGAAATTTCGAGGTGGCGACCACGGAATGAAAACGGTTGGCTGATAGATACCCTGTTATATATTTAGGAGTAGGTAGCGGGCAAAAACTAGCAAATGAAGACTTTGGTGATAAACGACCATTGAAGCTGTCGTTGTTAATATCACGCTGCCGCTTTGGTCTGAGAGTTTTACCGCGTGAAGTCCCCACCGGATATTTTAATAGCAACGGTTCCTCAAAGACTGCTTATTTTATCACTGATTCCCTTTCCTCATAGAAGTTTCTTCTCTGAAGGTTTTATAAGATCAGAGGAATCCCCGGGATGCACTGGTGGCAGGAACGGTAAAAGCAGAGAATTTCGGTTTGTAGCGGAGTTGAGACATCCAAATCTTCTTTTCGGTTGATGAGATGGTTTATGAATCACCTTTTTCCGGATTAACGCACAAGAAGACCCCAAGATGAGGAAATTCCGGAAAGAAAAAAAACAAAAAAACAAAAAAAAAGAAAGAAGGGGTTTGAATGTTGATGCAAAATAGCGTTTCTTCTAAAGATCAGCTGGGTGCTGGGAGCACGGACGGCTAACGGTGTTTATGGAGCTGCTGGTACAGCCGTCCAATGACAGTGATGTGATGTGTTAGACAGACTGCTGTTTGTAGATTTTTATCTCGGATTCTGTAAATACCTTTTCCATAAGATGACATACTTACTCGCCCGGCTCCTGCGAGTGAAAGGGATACTGTTCTGGGGATCAGTCTGAAATAATGTGCAACTGCAGAGAATACCGACGCAGTTTGGTGTCATTATCAGCAAACTCTCCGGCAGTAAATAACCAAGAGGTAAATTTAGAGTATCGAGTACGGCAGGGAAGTGGAAATTGGCTGAAAGGTTAGAATTCTGGACGACTGTGAGCCTTAGCTCGATTTTCATAAGCAGCTCACGCGGAATTAGGAGGAGACGAGGGGTTGGGTGGGTTCCGGTGGGAGATGACGTCAGGTCTGACGTCGGGTATGAAGAGGCGCTGGCTGGTAGCCTGCCTTGGCCCGGTAACGTATATGACACGCATAGATTCCATTACTGTTTTAGACCACAGGTAATGGAACCGCTGGATAGCAACTAGAATTTTCTGCGCTTACTTATTTCACGGAGTTGTAATATAATAATATAATAATAATAATAATAATATAATAATAATAATAATAATAATAATAATAATAATAATAATAATAATATATAGGGAGGTTCGGAGAAGGACCCAGCTGATGCTTCGGACATCTATTTTTCTATGTTAACCCTTTTCCCTTATTAACAAAGGAAATGCCTGCTGAGCTTGAACAGCAGGTGATCCTTCTTCGCCACAGCTGCGCGGTTTTGGAATGGCGACCGTTTCGAGTATAGTAGATTTTGTCTTCAATAAATGCTGGAACCTCATGCCATTTGCATGGTTCTGCCCCCCCTCTAATGTAACCTGCCTATTCTCAACTAACACTAATCCTACAGGTAAATCTTATCGTTTACTCTAACCCTAAAACTAACCCTAACGTTTTTTTGTGTGTTTTAAACCTTAATCTTAACCTTATCCTAAACTTAACTCTAATACTAACCCCAAAAGTGATCTTTAACCCTAACCCTACCAGTTTACCACTATTCCTAACACAGAATCCTAAGTCTAATCTTTAACTTAAATCTATCCAGGAAGGAAATTAAGATCTGACAGTTGTTGTCAGTCTGCTACATGTATACATTAAAGAACGGAAAAATTCCAATATTTTACGAAACTCGACACCGGAACTATGTAATAGTTTGGGGGGAAATCAGTCAGCGAGTAAGCACCAAAGATGGGACTTTACATTCATCAGCAACTGCCTGTAATTCTATTTCGATAGACATGCCTACAGGAAAGCTGCTTGAATCGAAGTCTTGCCTTTGATGTTGATCAAAGTTGAATTAAAGTCACCGACATTAGTATACCTTTTGCCAGGACGTTGAGGAAGATCTCTTATATTGCTCAAGAGACAAGTGACCGCTTCGTTAGTGAATTAATGTCACGAAATATCGAAAGATCAAAGAACTTGTAAATGATACGCACGTTTCTACCTGTAATAACGAACGTCTGAACAGTGCTATATACCTTTGGGTGGGTTTTCGTGGTCGAACTGAATAAAGTACAGAAGTTTCAGGAATAATTAGTTCTCAGACAATTATAATCTTGTTATTAGAGTGCTAAACTGGAGAGACAGATAAGAAGTGATCCTGCCACAAGCTGGTAGATTTTGCTATCTTAAACGTCAAGTCGTGGAGCCGACAGGCAGATATTTGTCATGGACCTGTTGTGTTCGCAGCCATGCTCAAGTTACTGCGTGATTTATAGTGATATCCGAAATTCCAGTACACAAGTAGGATAAAGTTCGACAGACTGAATAAATGATGTTATCTCACGCCTTGAAAACGGCAGCTTTAAAAAAAGAAAGAAAGAAAGAAAAAAAACTGGGTTTTGTTTTGTTTACTTTATTTTAAGATTCCTATCTCCGTTCTAACTGTTTATCTGAAAAAAACAGTTTGTTCGTATACAGATGACGAATATTTAAGTAGCTGCTGCCAATATTTCCATTTCACGGAGCTACGTCGTCCATGCACTTATCTTCTTTTAAGTTTCTTTAGATTGCATCGCGATCCATTGACTGGTTCACGTAATTAGCCATTGGCGCAGTCAGTCAGTGACTAAGATCCTTCAGAGGCAGAGTCTCTCTCGTGGCGTGACCTGCTCTCTCTCTCTCTCTCTCTCTCTCTCTCTCTCTCTCTCTGTGTCTGTGTAATGTGTATGACATCATATCTCGCTCTCTGTACTGACGTCATCTCTCTCTCTCTGTAATGATATCATCTCTCTCTATGTCTGTGTAATGTGTAATGACATCATATCTCGCTCTCTGTACTGACGTACTCTCTCTATCTCTGTGTAATGTGTAATGACATCATCTCTCTCTCTCTCTCTGTAATGATATCATCTCTCTCTATGTCTGTGTAATGTGTAATGACATCATCTCTCTCTCTCTGTAATGATATCATCTCTCTCTATGTCTGTGTAATGTGTAATGACATCATATCTCGCTCTCTGTACTGACGTCATCTCTCTCTATCTCTGTGTAATGTGTAATGACATCATCTCCTCTCTCTCTCTCTCTAATGATATCATCTCTCTCTATGTCTGTGTAATGTGTAAGACATCATCTCTCTCTCTCTGTAATGATATCATCTCTCTCTATGTCTGTGTAATGTGTAATGACATCATATCTCGCTCTCTGTACTGACGTCATCTCTCTCTCTATCTCTGTGTAATGTGTAATGACATCATCTCTCTCTATCTCTGTGTAATGTGTAATGACATCATCTCATCTCTCTCTCTCTCTATCGTGATGTGTAATGACATCATCTCTCTCTCTCCCTCTCTCGCTCTCTCTCTCTCTCTCCTCTCTCTCTCTCTCTCTCTCTCTCTCTCTCTCTCTCTCCTCTCTGTCTGTCTCCCCCACTCTGCCCTATGAGTTTAGAACCAATGCCAGGGCAGCGCGTATCTTGGTGGGCCAAGCAGTCGCCACCAGCCACGTTTCCACCTGTAAGTTCGCAAACCCCCCTAAATAAATCATTAGGTCTTCTCGACAGACACAGTTTTTTTTTTCCGTTGTTTTTCTTCCTTTTCTCACCCCTAAACGAGTTCCACCCGCAAACTTCCACTTTATTAGTTAATTCCTGTCAATTCCAACATCCGATGAAGGGATTATCTCCTCGCGGTTTGTATACCTGGTGGTTTTTGTGTCGAAAAGAATTCACCTGGACACCGGACGTCCGATCGCCACTGGACCGAAATCGCATCTCTTCCTGGCCAGTCTAGTCTTTTAATCTGTCCAAGATTGCCAACTGTTCCTGCAGCTTGCAGTATTAGTCGTATCTTAAGAAAGCGAGTCTGGATAATCCGATGTTTTACATC
This sequence comes from Nautilus pompilius, assembly GCA_018389105.1. Taxonomy (NCBI): domain Eukaryota; kingdom Metazoa; phylum Mollusca; class Cephalopoda; order Nautilida; family Nautilidae; genus Nautilus; species Nautilus pompilius. The sequence continues at coordinate 8,535 of JACATO010000269.1, read as the reverse complement.
TTAAGTCGAGCTCGCGTGCTGACAAAACGTCATCGTTACTTCATTTCTAACGGCTGCCGTGGCGCGAAGATCCTCCACCCGCCCTTTGTCTCGATCATCCGTCACGAGTGGACTGAAATTATTATTATTACTTTTTCAAATATGATCCTGAGCTGTCAAGTGCCACCAACGCTCGATAATTTTTGCAACTCCAAGAAGATCACGATCCCTTCTCTTAATTCCAGAAGTCCGCAGTTTAGAATCAGTGCGCGTAAAACAAAGTGTTGTCTGTTATTCACTTAAAATAAAAACAGTAATAATTAACCCTTCGTGCCTAGTGCTGACTTGGTCTGGCTGGTTTGACTATAGCTTAGACATGAGAGAATATCGTGAGGATTTCATGAGAAAGTCATGAGAACCCTCGTTGGTTTATTTAACGTCCGATAAAGAAGAACTATGTGTCGGAGCGCGTGCTGCTTCCATATTTTGGCGAAAATTTTTTTTTTAAAGAAGTCTATTTTTAAACTCAAATTTGTCTGGAACAGTAGAATAATTGGACAGCAGTACGGACCGCCGGCCGCGGTATCGTACTCCAGCCACATTCAGCAAATCGACTCACGTTGAGTGAGATGTGCCCTCCTCCTCCATCAGTTAGACTTCACACGAGTTTCACATCGCTGGCTTGTAAAGAGAAGCAGTCTTTCAAGTCCCACTATCAAATAGGTCTCTTCATCCCCCGCTGACTGACGCTGGGACTCGTCTTCGTGGATTACAGGGTCCGATCCCGGAGAGATGATGATAAAGCTTAAAAGGACTTTTCGCTTTCAGTTTAAAGTGGCGTTCATCAGCCCCGCTGGTTCACACTGGTCCACGACTGTCAACAGAAAAAAAAATATATATATATATATGAGAGATGGAGGGAGGGAGAGGGAGAGAGGGAGGCTCGTGCAAGCAATCATCGAACTTATTAAGCGATAATAAAACTGCATGTAAACAGAAATGCATAACTCGAGAATATTGACTGATATAGATAGAATATGCACTCCATCATCCTTCCGTATCTAGTTGAGAATATTCTGCATACGCTACATTCCGCGTGTGTGCCTTTGACGTTTTTTTTAGCCCAAGTTCTCGCCGTTTACTTAGAAGTTTCCAAATGGCTTGAGGACATCGCGATGTTCCGCTGGGAAGCGCAGCCTGGCGGCTGAAAGACGACCGGAAGGTGGCGTGACGAGCGTCTCGTCGGTTTACCGAAATCTCCGGCCCTCGGCTGGTGGAGTAATGGCGGCGACGGCGCTACGTCCGTCCGACGGTCTCGCTGAAGATGCTGTTCAGGTGTCGGAGGTCGACTCGCAGCCCTGACTGTGGGCGGCGCGATGTCCTGAACATTCAATTTACGGTCTCGCTTCTCTTGTACCTACCTGTGCTGTGCGATTCTTTGTTCTCTACTCCCACCCCCCAGAATCTGCTGTAGCTCAGCCAATTCACACCGAATTCGTTCCTTCTTTCCATGTTTAACGTTACCTTGGAGAAAAAAGCAAACAAACAAATAGCCTTTTTAAAAAAATGTTTCTATACGAGTCCTGCATATCATTTTAAACCCCTATTTATCAACAATCAACATATTTACTGTTTAAATAATGCCATTTTCGTTACCACTTCCGCATTCATTAGCCAGGCGGTAAATTCGAGGCCAAGACTTTCCCTAACTCGTTGAGCTGACTTTACTATTTCCACCCAAACTCTGCCAGTTGTGGCCCCGTTCGAGGTCCGCGTGAAAAATAAGTTGATTTTCCACAAAGATGTGGTGGCCACGACGTTTTATACTGGGACACCTACAAAGGTTATTATTATTATTATGCCGCCAGCCGTGAGCAGGATATCCGAGTTCACGGCTCCCCCTGTGACGATCTATCAATCAGTTTGAGCGAACAGTTTTTTCACGAGTTCCATGAAAGTGGGAAGGAGCGTCCGGCTCCCTGCCGCTGGATAACTGTCGTGATGGCGGGAATGGTGGGTTGTAGCTTTCAAGCAATCGCTTTCCGTGGTTATTTCTATTTAATATAAATTACTTACAAAAAAATCAAATAGAAAACAAACAGAGAAAGTTACCGCGATGTAGAAGAAGGCACCATTATGAATAGGATCTTAACAGCAAATGCGCCATGAGCTGTTAACATCTTGTGAGGAGCCAGGTGTTAATACCATCTGAGGAGCCAGGCGCTAATGGCTTTCCTGGATGCAATGGCGAGATTTCGATTCAGTGCGAATTTTAGAAAACATTTATCCAGACAGTACAGCCTTTAGAAGAAGAGTGGGTTGGGGAGGATGCGCGGTAAGACCGTAAATCCGTCTTATTTAGCTTATCGCGGATTTGGCGAGGTATTTAGTGGTAGAGAGGGAAATAAAAGACAGAGATCGGGCTGCTATTGAGATTAAACCAGAGCGAGGCTACAAATGAGTTGCCGAACTGGTAGGTTTCCTGTGCAGTAGTAGTCCACCGCCCATCTCCGGTCTCCAAGACAGAGGTGTGGTGGTCTCCTGCTAGTACTACGAGCGATGCGTGACCCGAAATACCCGGATGGTGTCACGGAGTCGGAACCTCATCTCGGACTCCGCGCGAGGCGTCGGAATCGTAAAGCTCGAGAGGAAGCTACCCGGTTAATGTCGGAAGACGGAGCTCTAAAACCGCTCGGCTGTAGGGGGTGCTATGTATATGTATGTATCTGGAAATGGATACGGCACCGAAACGATACTCATTATTTAAATTACTCGGTGTACTCCCGGCTGCCGAATCGACTGGTGCTAAACAGGATGGACGTCTCTCTCTCTCTCTGTCTTTTCGACGGCTGCGCGCGCAGCCGGCCGCGAACTTCCGCGCCCCAAGGGCTTGTTAACGAATTCCGGATTCGCGAAATGGTTGGAAAGACAAAGATCGAACTTCCAAGCGCGGAGGCAGAAGAATGAACTCGTGCCAAGGTAAAACCAAAGCCACCACCGACCGGAAGGGGCCGTGACGCGGTGATCCAGCCCTGGGTATATGGGCGGGGAGTTTGGCTGCAGATGAAGTAGACGACTTAGGCGCGCGCTCCATCTAGAACAACTCCTGGCCGGTTTTTCGCACCTTTGCCCGTGTACCGACTCGATCGCGATAGCTAGTGGGCGGGGCAGTATTCTACAAACAAATAGATGGATCAAGACGTACAAGTCACCACAGCCTATATTAATAGTACCCAATCCATGTTCCAGCTGCGCCTGTCAGTAGTCGGGTCTACTGGCAGCTTTAATGAATTCTAAACTAACTCTTCCCTCCGCTCCCTTGCTAATTATAATACTCAACTGATAGACGGTTTCTCCGTTACTACACTTAGTATCCCGTAATAATAATAATAATACTCCTAATAATAATAATAATCCTCTCCCCACTCTATTATCGCGCCAACAGAGCCGAGCATTCATTCTCATTTTTAGAAACCCACCCTGACAGTTCGCGACGTAGCACAGACTCGCCGATGAACCGACGACACCCACTCGCTTACACCGTGCGCGCCCCCCCCCCCCTTAGCACAACGCACTCGCTCCCAAGACGAAACCGATTTGACTACAAGGGAGATAGATTTGCATGTTTTCATGAAAAAAAGCCCTGCCACCATAACGACTCCCGTAAAACGTCGACTTGAAACGTCAGAAATGTTCATTTTTAACGTCGAACAGATTGCATTTGAAGTTCCGGTTGCTTGATTGTATTGTCCTCACAAGGTGTTAACTCATAAGACAGGTAAACCCAGCTCCCACTCGCACCCGGGATCCTGTTCCATATTAATTATTCACCGCATAACCCGCAATTTACGAATTATAGACTTAATACAGCGCATGACTACGCTAACAGTTCCGGTTCTTGTAACCCGATGACCCCCTATGCAAATGAGCAGTTGTCAAGGTTCCGTCGTCTTCACTGAACTGCGCGGATAGTGATCAACGAGCCGTTTCTGTCAGAATATTTTTTCTTGTTTCCTCTACTCACCCTAACCTGGCTGCTTCTGTTTCTATTTGTTCAGGAAAACAACAGACCCTGTTAAACTGTCGCACCTATTTCGGGGCCGATGTCAGGTCTCGCTCGGACAGTTAAAAGGGAAGGTTTTCGACTCAAAAGCTCGGGCAGAGACTTAAATCCTTGTTTTCAAAATTCATAAAAGGAGAGCAAATCTTCTGTCTACATGAATCTGCAAAAAGTATATATATACATATATCAATACAAGAACATCTCCAGCCGCTGCAGTCAGCAGGTGCGTAAGAGAGAGCCAGCAGGTAATGTGAAATGTATATCAACCCAATGCAGCGTTTGGAAAAAAAATTTTAATTAATTTTAGAAAAATAAAAAGGGCGGGGTATTGCTGGGAAATTCGATCGGACAAAAGAGTCGCGATTCTCCGTCTCTTTATTTCTACTAACGAAATATAAAAATCTATTTTTTACAGATGCCCTAAGGGGCCTTATGAGACTTTTTTTTTTTTCAAAAGATAGACTTCTGATCGAATTTTTAATTACTTTTTTTTAAGTGATTAGTTCAAACAAAACTTACTGCTCTCTCTCTCTCTCGCACTCTTTGTAGTGACGTCATCTGTGTGTGCTATCATCTCCCTCTCTCGCACTCTTTGTAGTGACGTCATCTGTGTGTGCTATCATCTCCCTCTCTCGCACTCTTTGTAGTGACGTCATCTGTGTGTGCTATCATCTCCCTCTCTCGCTCTCTTTGTAGTGACGTCATCTGTGTGTGCTATCATCTCCCTCTCTCGATCTCTTTGTAGTGACGGCATCTGTGTGTACTGACATCTCCCTCTTTCCCCTCTTGTGTAGTGACGTCATCTGTGTGTACTATCATCTCCTCTCTTGCACTCTTTGTAGTGACGTCATCTGTGTGGGCTATCATCTCCCTCTCTCTCGCTCTTTGTAGTGACGTCATCTGTGTGTGCTATCATCTCCCTCTCTTGCACTCTTTGTAGTGACGTCATCTGTGTGTGCTATCATCTCCCTCTCTCTCGCTCTTTGTAGTGACGTCATCTGTGTGTGCTATCATCTCCCTCTCTTGCACTCTTTGTAGTGACGTCATCTGTGTGTGCTATCATCTCCCTCTCTCTCGCTCTTTGTAGTGACGTCATCTGTGTGTACTCACATCTCCCTCTCTCGCACTCTTTGTAGTGACGTCATCTGTGTGTACTCACATCTCCCTCTCTCTCGCTCTTTGTAGTGACGTCATCTGTGTGTACTCACATCTCCCTCTCTCTCGCTCTTTGTAGTGACGTCATCTGTGTGTACTCACATCTCCCTCTCTCTCGCTCTTTGTAGTGACGTCATCTGTGTGTACTCACATCTCCCTCTCTCTCGCTCTTTGTAGTGACGTCATCTGTGTGTACTCACATCTCCCTCTCTCTCGCTCTTTGTAGTGACGTCATCTGTGTGTACTCACATCTCCCTCTCTCTCGCTCTTTGTAGTGACGTCATCTGTGTGTACTCACATCTCCCTCTCTCTCGCTCTTTGTTGTGACGTCATCTGTGTGTACTCACATCTCCCTCTCTCGGTCTCTTTGTAGCGACGTCATCTGTGTGTACTCACATCTCCCTCTCTCTCGCTCTCTTTGTAGTGACGTCATCTGTGTGTACTCACATCTCCCTCTCTCTCTCGCTCTCTTTGTAGTGATATCATCTGTGTGTGTATTAACATCTCTCTCTCTCTCTTCTTGCTTCCTCCAGTCTTTTCTCAAACGATACAGTTTGCGAAAGTAAGAGTCAAGATCATTGGGTAGAGAGGAAATGTGAACATAGCTCGGCTTTAAACCAAACATGTCGGTGGAAGTAAACGCCTGACTATAAATCTGTAAAATAGTTGGCAGTTTAAACTCTATAAAAAAAAATGATTTATTCGGACGAACCTTGGACACGATGTTTTATAAATTCTGTGAAAGTAAACGACACTCAATACTGACCCCGGTATCTTTATCTACCTGTCGTCAAGAGTGTGAACTCAAACTAGCACCGAACCCAAAGCTCTTTTTTTGTGTGGCGGGAAGTTAGATGCCCATTGTTGTAAGAGACGAGGCGGTTAGGGTGTTAACGCAGTCTGTTCCTGTAGAGGTGATCCGTCGGCTATTTACGCCGATTATTAAAGAAACAAAAATGGCAGGACGGTATTTTTTTTTTGACGCTTTGTTAAACTTCAGAAAGTCGGCATCAAATCTGGCCGTCGGGAACGACCGGTACTCCGATGGCAGGTCGAGTTCCAGTGTGGGCCGGCACCGGCTCGGGTACCCCCACCGCTTCTTCTCGCCCCCTCTTTACCAGCTGCCTGTGGACACTCCGATTTCCGTCCGCATCTAAACGGGAAGATCTCTAATAGAGCCTCGCAGAGCAGCCAACGGCAGAAGTTCTGCGAGTTCGGCTTGTACTCTGATCACCACTTAAGAGAACCAGCCCCAGCCGTACTCAGGTAACACCCCCCCCTAATGGGGTAACTGGTCGCCTGGTTGCCGAATTTAAACACCCTAAATCCAAAATTCGCAAACATTTGAAAAATGAAAGTAGGGACTTTTGAGTATTTGCTGCAATCACCTGTAAATTTGTTCATTAAAAAATCTTAAATTAGGCGGGCAGTCAGCAAAGGTATGTATATATAACCTGCGGGATAAAGACTCCTCCACCTTTCCTAGCTCTTTCGTCAGGTTTTGGTGGCCCTTAAAACGACCTCGAGGTTTGTTTGCTTGTCCCCGCTGATAGATGTCCGCCGACCTCGGAAGTCAGAACAGGGTTCACGTAAAAGACGAACCGGAGAGAAATTACGTGAAATGTGAAATTTCGAAATTCAGATTCTTTCAGTAAAAGAATGTCACTCGATCTAGCTTGGTAAGAGAACGCCGGTTATACATACATCATATATTTATATATATATATATATATTTATGCAGCTAAAGATGGCGAGATGAGGATTTTCAGTTTTCATTTTTGTATTCATCGGAAGAATGGTAAGTTTTGCCAGTTAGAATGCGGAAATGCCTCTTACCAGAGAGAACTTAAAGGTGTAGGATAATTGCATAAACACTTATGACAGCAGGATAAACCCAGTAGCAATTTATATCCCAACTACGTCTTTGGTGTTTAGCTTCCTCATACCGTACACAAAGTTGACGGATGCATATTTAATAATGGCGCAGTTTCAGCCGTCTGGCTTTAGTTCGTTTATCTCGCACCGCCTGCTAGCAGCTCGCCGTGATTATTTACAAAGCACTTTTCCAGTTTAATTCTTTCGAAAATGCTTCAGTACACTACAGTTGAATACTGCCATCTTCGGCAACACGCACTCCAGTTGTTGCCTCGTCAGTGTTTCCGAACAAGGTTATTTCTGTTTTCTCCAGTTGGTAGTTTTGAGCCCTCTCTCTCTTCTCTTTCTTTAGCACTTTGGAGCCATAAATCGTGAAGCCCGTTTCTGCTTCCGAGATGGAAGAACCTGAATATATTTTGGACGTGAAACACCTATTTAATAAGCCACAAGTCTGAGGAATTAGTGACGTGGGTTTGATGACTAATTCATGAAGTCGGCTTCGCTGGTCGGAGAATCCTTTTATCCTTTTAAAACCAAGGTCGGCCTCCGACTCTTTAAACTTAGCAACCGTACCGAGTTATTTACCAGAAAAAAGAAGTAAAAGTCGTTCGAACATTTTAAGTTTTCCAAAATTCGAAGAATCCGACGGAAAGCGGTGTTCTGAGGAATTCTCAATCCTGGAACTTCAAACCAACTTTTAGAAGAAGAGTTATGCGGTATGTTTGATTCTCGGCCAAAATATGCGGTTTTTCCAACGATCTCGTTTGTGTGGCCGCCATAGCGACCTTGCAAGCTCATTCAATATGCAATAGCGTGCTGGCACCGTCTACCCCTTCTAAACTTTTTCTTTTTTTTTTTAAATTTGAAGAAAGAACTCGTTTGATGCGTTGGCATAACGAATTTTTGCCAATACAGATAACGCAATCTCTCCATCTTCTCTCTCTCTCTCTCTCCATCTCTCTCTATGTATTGACGTATCTCTCTCTCTAGTCGGGGTATTGACGTCATCTCTCTCTCTACTCTATCTCTCTCTCTCTCTGTATTGGACGTCATCTCTCTCTCTCCCTCCCTATATCTTCTCTCTCTTCTCTCTCTCTCTCTCTCTCTCTCTCTCTCTCTCTCGCTCTCTCTTCTATCTCTCTTCTTTTACAGGTTACGCTGCATTCAAAATTTGGAGGTATTTAAGCAAAAACGTTATGCTTGTCTGAAATTGATAAATACCTTAAAATATCTCTTTCTTTCGAGAAAAGCAGGTAGACGCGCTAATACATCACCCTCACTTCCTCCATTTATATTTATTATCTCTATTTCACTACAGCAACTGAACGTCGACTTACGTATCAAGCAGACTTCTAAAAGCTAAGAAATATTACATAAATATTCCCTTTTCAAGCCCTAAAGATTCTTTAAATGCACGTAACTAATCAGATTAACCAGCTGGGTGACATTATAGCTTGATTATT
>JACATO010000268.1:0-60395 GCA_018389105.1 Nautilus pompilius | reverse complement strand
CAGAAGTTCGGTTAGTTTTCTGCCAAGTGATGATAAGTTGAATATACGTATAAATTAGTTAGTAGTTAATTAAAAAGATCATAAAATGCCGCCCGAAAACACGTTAGTAGATTTTAAAAAATGTATTCGATCTCCATATTTCCTCCGTATTTTATGCCTTCGCTGTAATATATGAATTCTTACCACAAACTAGTGAATGGCAAACAAGAAATGGTAATCGCAGAGATAAAGTTTACAAGTATCGGTATCTCGAAGCAGCTGTGTGACATTTTTTAAACAATAAATATCTAATTATCCTCTAATGGACGAGAGATCATCTGAACGTCAACATTTAATGACGTAGGGGGCAAAACGGCAGCATCGTCGGAGCTCACAAAACATAAGATATCACAGACACTAATTTCCAATAAGTTTCCAAATAAAGACGGGTTCATAAATCACGAGGAAACACCTGTAAAGCCATCAGTTTATTTGTCTTTTAGATTACGTTTTTTTGCATAAATTCCTTTAGAATTGGTTTTACAATCCTGGTTTATAATCCTATGAATAAATTCGACAGGTGAAGAGATTCTTGCATATTCGCGCCCCAAATGCCTCAGATCATTTAAATCAAACATCAGGTGGCAGGAAGCCGACAGAAGTTGGCCATATCGCCTACAATTACAGATTACAGTGTTTGTAGACTCACGATAATTTTCAGCAGGTTATTTTAGATGTCACTTATTAAATCTGGATAAGCCCGCCGGGAAGAGATCACCGAAGATCCAAACCTAGGAGGATTCGATCGTGGAATATTACGGTTCGTGAGACGGAATTCGTGCAAACGCCCATCTCTTCTGTAAACTCGTTTCCAGGCCGCTCAAGAATTTTCTCTTTTTGTACTAAAGAATTAAACGACAGTCATCGTGTATCATAGATATCGCGATCTTCGAAAGGTTCTGTCGATCACAGTTTCATGAGCAAAGATGACAATGCTAATCTAATGCTACTGGATCCGTTGATCCTCTCGACGAATAAATTCAGAGTGTAACAATCGAAATTGCAGTCAAATATATGATCTGCAATAATTATAAGTTTTTCTATCTCCTGAAGAGCGAAATATCCACTAACCTTACTCAAGGATGGTGATACGGGAGGGTTAGGGGGGAAATGGGGCTGGGCCCCTATCAATTCTTCCAGTTAAAAAACGGATACAGCTACGCCTTTGATCGCCCAGTCTCTCAGCATCCTCGTCACACTCTTGCCAAATTTTTTAATTTAAAAGTTATTTTAAATCTTAACCAATAAATTGTTTGCTTTCTTTTCAAAATTAACGTCGTCGGTAAGTTTGGCTTTCCTCCGTCTCCGGCACCGCCTTATATTGAGAGGAAACTCGAATAAACAAATTGCTTTACCAGAGTTACTTCCCCTGTTTATCTGCTGTCTCCTCAGACTCGGCGCCTGAAGTATGTGATGGCTTTTTGACTCTTCAGTTCTCAGTGCCCGCAAAATAAGCACTTTTCGATTTAGTTATCAATTACGGAGTTGGATGCATATCGATGAATATCCGAAGCCTGCTGAATATTTTAAGTCAAAGACGCAGATTTTGTTCTCGCATTTGTTTGTGGCGAGAATACGGAGTCCTATAATCCACCGTACGGCTAAATGGCCGCATTACTGGATCGTAGCCGATAATTAACCCGCCGCTTCACGTTCTTGAAGTTGTTTTTTGAATAATTTCCCTTCAGCGTATCGGGGGCTTTGGTGATACATATTTTATCGCTAAATTAAAAACCGCTACAAACGCCTTCCGTTATTTCCTCCACAGAGAAGAAAAGTGCGTACACAGTTGTCTCCCATATCACACAGCGCACCTGATAACCTGTTCTGGTCGCTGCCCAAAGCATATCGTGTACGAAATTACCGCCTTAACGGGTTTGGGTCTTTCTCAGAGCTTGCACCTCGTTAACTGGAGCAGGAACGACATCAACTGGGTCTTTTGATCGTACAACTGCTTTATCTATTTGCCTGATTTTTGTCTGTCCTTCAATAGCTAATTTACGATATATTTCTGTACAACTTAGAAAACTGATATTAGAAGAGTGGAAATTAGAAATTATGAGAAGCAATTAACATTATTTAAAAGATTTAATTTCTACGTTTTTGATAATTATTCAAAATGATTCTTTTCAGAAATATTTATAAAACCTATTTTAAGAATGTGTCATTTTTGCGTGTAAAAGCAATTTTGATTATATTTTAATAAATTAACCCTTCACAGGCACACTGACAGACAGCGTTACTGTGACAATCATTATCCATTGAGAAGTGAAATCTCTGGTTATCGGGAAAGAAGATAATTTAATCTGCTTTTGCAGCTCATTTGCATATTCCATAATCATGAATGAATGAACTCTAAATATTCACTAAAAATGATAGACCTGATCAATATTTATGGCCAAGATATCTTAGTGAGACAGTAAAGCCAATAGATTGTTAACCCAGAGTAAAGAATTGTGTCATTGGTATCTTTGGCTGAACATTTACAGTAATTTTGATAGCACGTGACCTATATATTTAGACTTGTGATGAAAGACCCTCATTTATGGGGGAGCCAAATTAATACGGAATAGGACATTACAGTGTTCATTTCTATTCTCATCGATATATGACAACTTCGATTTGTAAACTGTCCATAAGATTTCGAAAGAATAATACTATTGTAGTAAACACCACGTAGTTGACGCTACCAAATTAAGGAGCTATTTAGGGGTACCATTTGGAAAATCCCATTAATCTGTACTGTACAAGGGGTCCTGATGAAGACGTGACTAGCTATAACGTAAACGAACGGAGGTTAATAGGTATAAATTAGTCCGACATCTTTCGTTATAACAAAACATTTTTAATAAAGTCCATCGATCAACCGAGGAATTTTTAACCCGAAACGTCACATCACTCCCATTTAATAGGTAGAGCATCCGTTCCTGGGTCACTGACGGTGGTTAACGCTGGAACTGGATACGACTGTTCGGTAAGTTATTGGCATAGGGTTAAAACTAATTTTCTTTCTCGAGGGAGCAAAGAAATGGAAAGTGGGGTCGTGAGAAACGGCAAACAGATCCTGACGACAGAGGACAACAAAGAATAAAATGTCGGTCAGATGGCCGGTCTGAAGAAGGGCTCTGACAGAGCCAGGGGAAGTGAAATACGAAATAGCAGGACGAGGGTTGAGCCCGGATTTTATCGCTGGATCGCCGGTCAGCTGCTGCTCGTCTGACGATCGATTGGCTGACGAAAATCCCTCTTTGATTTATCCCGCCCCCTTTGATTCCTCTGAGGAATCTATTATTCGCACAGTCAAAGTTCGTGCAACCAGCTGCATCGGCCAGACAACGCAAAATCCTGACAAAAACCACCTGATAAGGAACTGGTAAGTCTTCGTCTCAGAAAGTTTACGTGTATCGAGTTGTGTCTCTTCTTTCTCTCAATAGTGAGATCAGTAGCTTGTTTTCAAAGTTTAGCTTTTGGTAAATCCGTCCGTCGGTAAGAATTTTGCGCCATCGTTTATAGTGAAAACGTGAACCGCCTCCAACCCTCGGTAATTTGATATCGATGTTTGTTCACCACCAGCCTCGAAATCTGACCGGTTGATAGTTTTCACTAAAAGTATTTCTTTTTTTTTTTTGCTTCAGTTAAACTTCTGTGGCCAGAGAACTGTATTTTCTCTTTATTTCTTTGCCCAGTGTGGCTCTATGGTAGTGGTAAGGTAATATTGTGGTACATTGGTTATTGTGGTTAGGTGGGTTAAGTGGTAATTGTGGCCTTGGTAGGGTAATTGTGGCCTTTAGTACAGGGTAATCGTTGAGGCCCTATGGTACAGGGTAATTGTTGAGGCCCATGGTACAGGCTAATTGTTGTGGCCTTTAGTACAGGGTAATCGTTGAGCCTCTATGGTACAGGTAATTGTTGTGGCCTTTGGTACAGGGTAATTGTTGTGGCCCTATGGTACAGGGTAATTGTTGAGGCCCTATGGTACAGGTTAATTGCTGAGGCCTTATGGTACAGGGTAATTGTTGAGGCCCTATGGTACAGGGTAATCGTCAAACAATGTTACTCTTAAAGAGGAGGGTGAAGGAACCGCCTTCCAAGGTAGTGTACCAGCAGTAGACTATGTCTGTAAAACACCTGCTGGTTGTTTATCTTATAGACCTCGTGCTCCACCCTCCCATTTCCTATTCCTAATTATTGAATAGCCGTCTGTATGCGCCTTTCAAATTCTGTAAGTGGACCTTCGCAATATTTTCCATGTATTTGGAAAACAAAGCCATGTACTGGTATAATATTTCCTAACGGGTTTATCTAACTTTTCAGCTGACAGATGGCGCTGTCGTCATGGTTTTCATTTACTTTCAAATTTCAACTGGTACCAATAACACCTTTCATATAAACCCATCAGATATTTTACCATTCATTACAATTCTGGCTAAACTTTCATCAACTTTTCCCTTGAAATAGAATATTTTTATATTATTTAAATGATAAATTAAATCTGTCCTCCTGTTTTTTTATAAACCCAGCAAAGCTAAATATCTTAAATCTGTTATGTAGCAAACTCGATGAACTTTACTGATGGATTGTTTACCGGTATAGGGTTAATTATGTAGATTTAATCTTGAATCTAATTGTGTTCCAAAACAACAGCAGTTTCATCCCGGAAAATGATTTCCCCAAAGTTGTTTAGTCCATGGAAGACAAGAAAGTTCTCCTAAAGATGACTTTTTAATTCTTCTTGAGTCATTAACATTATTTTTCCTACAAATGTGATCAACTTCTCTTAACATTGATCTGTGCTGTTACTTTTTAATAATACGTTAAATTTTTGTATTACTTTAAGTTTTACATTTTCAACAATACATTTTAATAACTGATTATCACGGGTTTGTTTCTTATATTCTCAGGTTTATAGAAGGAAGCGACTGTCAAATTCAGCCTGAAGCTAAGGAAACCATTAAAAGAAGATAAACAAGCGATTAAATTTTTCAAAATAGTTGAATAAATTCATAAAATATTAGGAAGAAAAGAATAAATATCATTATTTTTATTACCTAGAAATATACGTGAGTTGGTTAAAGGAAAAAGTATTTATTATATCTGGGGTTTTTCTCTGAAGTAAATTGATTCGAAAATGTAATTATTTTTAAATAATCATTATTATTTATTTATTTAAAATGAATTATATGCCACAAAACTTTAAAAAGTTAAGTAATTTTTACCTGTGGTAGACATAATAATTTTGATGATTTTTGTATTTTCCAGAACTGTCACAATCTTTCTGAACAGACTATTTTATTACTATTAATTCAACCACTATTATCCTTGGTTCACGATCAAAACTAAATTCCAACATAATTGGAATTATTTTGTTAGTAATGATATGAAGTCTAATTAATTTAAATATTTTACCATAATATGTTGGAAAGCAAACAATGAGTTTGAAGTTACAGACAAACCAGGTACGCATAATGAAAGGTTTCGTTCAAAGTTATATGAAATTCATTTTGCCACCTAAGAATTTTGTCTAAAGCCAGTTTATTGTCTTTTTAAGTGAAAAGTGATACAGATTTTAGAATTTGAATTAATATGATAAAATAATAGGCAAGCGAGATTTTTATACTAATCAACTAGATTATTTTCAACCGACTATAGCACAAACAAGAAGCTTCCAGTTACTACTTCTCAGTCTAGATGTAATACCTGGAATCAACTATCTTTAATCATATTTCCAGGCTCAGCTAATAGATGACTACATAAAAATATATGTAGACTCTCCATATTATTTAGCTTTTAAGGATGGTTTGGCTGCATTTGCTTCGCAGCATACAGAATCCAAAATATACTCATTTAGATTATCTTTCATTACAATCACGGTTTATGGAACCATTAGCTAATTGAAACCAGACCAAAATATTCCCCCTATTATTTATATTATTTATTATTATTATTACTATACGCAGGTCAGCTCTTTATCACAACAAGAAAGCTGCACAAAATAAATTACGTTCTGGTAAGCAGATTTAAAGGGAACAGTTATATTACTCTTGGGTTATTGACAACCATATTTTGGGTCTAATCTTCGTTTCTACCATCAAATTCAGATCAGATAATTGGAAAGTTTATTTATTTTACCATCTAATATTTGTATAGAAGTAATTGCAATTCATATTCAACTGTTTAAATAAAATTTAATAGATAGAAATAATTCATTTTTAAAATGTAATGGTTGAATAGTTATTTTATTAAAATATCAAAATCGATGAATATGTAGAAATACTTAAAACTCTAATAGTTTTGCTGTATTGCAAAAAATACAAATTTTATCTAATAAATACTATAAAAACAGTACAAAATTGCTCTTTAATCTTGATACGCATTACTCATTTTCAAATGATAATAATAAAAATAGTATTTTAAATCATAATGTTGATAATGGGAGTAATTGAACAACAGTAAATTTAGGCTCAGGAACGTGCAAACCCACTAATTAGCAGCAAAATTCAATGACAAATCTTAAATAGCAATCAGTGGCATCGATAACCTGCTACTCTCGGATCAATCATTGTTATAAGTTCCCACTATAAAGTTCATTTAATGTTAAGTATAGCTTCAGAACTCTATTAGTGTTTTTCTCCATGATTTTATTTCCTGGTTATAATTAAAGTAATAATCCAGTTAATTTGTTTTATAAGATAATGTTATTTTTGAAGATTGTGATATAATTATACGTTACTCACATGCCTATTAATTGTTATATTTATTATTTTCAAATTTTCTGCCTGGTATAAAATAAATTTAAAAAATAAAAATCTCAGTTTATTAACCAGATAATAAAATGATATTTAAAGCTCTCAAATTTGGTTTACAACTCAAAATTTAAATAGTATGAATTTCAGAAATTAGATTTCATTTGTTACGAGTTAAAATTAAATTATTGTGGAGGAAGAAAGTTAAAAGAAATTATGATGAGCAAGCTATTGATAGATATTTCGAATGGAATGGCTAGATATGTTTTCAATGATCCAAAAACAATTAAATCTATTTGAGTTCGTGCTGAAAGTATTGCTAGTGTTAGAAAATTATTGTCTTTCTAAATTATTCCTTAACCAGTGAATAAAAATTCTCGTCATTTTAAGATTCATAAAGACTACAAATTAAGACTTTTATTCAAATTAGAATTAATTTTATTTTGGATCTGAAACAAAATTATTTGAAAAAAATGTTTTAATAAATGTTGCTATGGAGAAAAAAATTTTTAAAATCACCCAACTTCAATGTAATAAAATCCAGAAATTCTATTATGTTGATAAAGTTGCTACAAAGTCATTAGAATTTATCGTAGATATTTAATATTAAATTGAATATGTTGATATAGTAGTAAATTTAATCGTTAACTGAATTATAAATAAATATGGGATCCATAATTATGAGTCATGGAAAGAAAAATCCAAATATTCCTTTTATAGAAATTGTTACAATTCAAAACAATCTGCCTTTGTGGTTGCATATAACTGACGCACTACTTCCAAAAGCTGTTAATGGCAATTATGCTCATAATATAACTGCAAAAGTAAAACAAAAATTGTAATAAGGGCAAAGTAATTGAGGTTCTCTCCTGGTCAAGCAAAAGCCATGAAAGAATTGATTATTTATCCAGAAGAGTTTAGTAAAATACAGGCATTGAGTTATTGTTGGTCTAAACTCTAAAAGAAAGAGTAAAATAGCCGCAGAAACTAACAAAGGGCATGAAGTAAGACATGATAAATAATAAAAATAAAATCACAAAGGTAGCTTCGGGTTCTAAATTTCATTAATTCGCATTAAATTTGTTTATGGAATAAGCATTAAAACTGTTTTGTTAAGCAAAGGTAGACTTTAATGGTAGTTTACTTTCTAAACTATTTTCTGATATTAATATTCAGAATATCTACTCAAATTCTTCATAGAGTTATGACATAATTCCAACAAAACATTTTTACTGATTTAAAGAATTTTGATGAAAATAAATAAATATCGTTACTGTGAAAAGTTGGTGGATTTCACGAAGATATTTAACCATCTCCAGCTGCGATAGCTACAGGTTTATTTGGAGGACTGGCTCATACTGGTGTACGAAAAGTTGCTGGAAAAGATTGTATCTTAATCATAATAGTGGTTTACAGGTGCATCTCAAAAAATTAGAATATCGTGGAAGAGTTCAATATTTTTTGTCAGTTATTTCAGAAAGTGAAAACTGTATATATTCTAGACTCATTACATGTAAACTAAAATGTTTAAGCATTTTTAATTTTAATTTTGATAATTACGGCCTACAGTTCAAAAAATAGAAAAACGTATCTCAAAATATTAGAATATTTTATTTCGAGTTTGAGTAAATCACTATTTATGCAGTATAAATACCATAAATCTCTCAGTCTGGTTCAGTACACACAACCACAATCATGGGGAAGACTGCTGACTGACAGTTGTCCAGAAGACGCTCATTGACACCCTCCACAAGGATGGTAAGCCACAGATGGTCATTGTTGAAAGGGCTGGCTGTTCGCAGAGTGCTGTATCAAAGCATATTCATCGAAAGTTGACTGGAAGGGAAAAGTGTGGTAGGAAAAGGTGCACAAGCAAGAGGGATGACAGCAGCCTTGAGAGGATTGTCAAGCAAAGACGATTGAAGAACTTTGGAGAGCTTCGCAAGGAGTGGACTGAGGCTGGAGTCAATGCATCAAGAGCCAGCACGCACAGACGTGTCCAGGAAATGGGCTACAAGTGTCGCATTCCTATGTCAAGCCACTCCTGGACCAGAGACACCGTCAGAAGCGCCTCTTACCTCGGCTAAGGAGAAAAATAACTGGACCGTTGCTCAGTGGTCACAAAGTCCTCTTTTCAGATGAAAGTAAATTTTGCATTTCATTTTGAAATCAAGGTCCCACTCTCTGGAGGAAGAGTGGAGAGGCACAGAATCCAAGTTACTTGAAGTCCAGTGTGAATTTTCCACAGTCATTGATGATTTGGGATGCCATGTCATCTGCTGTTGTTGGTCCACTGTGTTTTATCAAGTCCAAATTCAACGCAGCCGTCTACCAGGAGATTTTAGAGCACTTCATGCTTCCGTCTGCTGACAAGCTTTATGGAGATGATGATTTACATTTCCAGCAGGACTTGGCAACTGCCCACTGTGCCAAAACTACTAGTAACTGGTTTGCTGACCATGGTATTACTGTGCCAGTCAACTCGCCTGACCTGAACTCAATAGAGAATATCTGGGGTATTGTCAAGAGGAAGATGATAGACACCAGACCCAACAATACAGACGAGCTGAAGGCCACTATCAAAGCAACCTTCACTTCCATAATACCTCAACAGTGCCACAGGCTGATCGCCTCCATGCCATGCCACATTGATGCGGTGATTCGTGCAAAAGGAGCCCCGACCAAGTATTGAGTGCATAAATGAACATAATTTTCAAAAGTTCGACATTTCTATTATAAATCCTTTTTTATTGATCTTATGAAATAGGTGAAAATATGAAGTGTGTAAGAGAGCAAAGACAAAATATAGCTTCTGATGGACCTATTTCTGCATTTACAAATATTTCAAAATCTGTCGTTTCCATTTAACGATTCAATTGATGAACATAACAAATTTAATGGAAAGGAATAATGTAAACATAAAATAAAATGTAGATTTTTAGAATTTTGTTTGAGACAAAACTCATGGTACACACAGGACTTGTTGCCATAATGGTTTACAGATATTTATTAATTTGATTACTTTTCTTTCCGTTCAATTATATTTTCTAAAAGAAAAAAACAATTTTGGTTCATTACGAAATTTTCCCTATGAAATCTATTGTATCAGATATTTGAAATTCTAAACACAAACAGAGTTAGTGCAAAAATATTTGATAAATCTACAAATGCATGAAGGAAGCTAAAAGTTTAGAAACACAACAACACTTTTTCAAAGATTTTAAAATCTTATTAATAAATAGATGAAAAGTGAGAGAGGCAATACAACATCTTGATAATATGGATAACACATTTATTATCCGTTTCCGTACTGAAGTAAATGAGAGCGTCCGTCCGACTAATAACTTGGAATCTGCTGATAAATGCTATGTGGACATGTAGACAATGAAGGAGACGGTAAACGATTTACGGTTAATGTAAATTCTAATAAAATTAATAAACTAGTTGCTTTCATCTAAGCATACATATTAACCAACTGAGACCTGAGTTTACGATGGTTTAATAGAAATCGTAAAAAAAAAAAAATAGATTTAGCAAATAATGTGAAGTTCTCCAGTATCTTATTTTATTCAAATATATTTCCGGATACATCTGGGATTCGCTGATTTAAGAGGATTTCTATGATCTATTCTTAATGGTTTGGCGAAAGGTGGAACTAATTTCCGATAAATCGAGAGAATAAACATTCAGAACTCCGTCCGATGGTATACACTTTACATCTAAAAAGAGGAAATCGATTTGTTATTCATAACTTTCAATTTCAAATTTCAACTAAAATTAAATATGAAAGTTTGCAGCCCAAAAAAAATATTTCCTTTCAACGCGGAAATTATTCACTTTTGATGAGAAATAAAAATAATTAAGAAAGGAAGTAGAAAAAAGGGATGACAAACATACACATAAACAAGGGCCAGACCATCAGACCACTACCAACAATGTGGATGCTTGTAATGAAGATTGAGAGATCAATTCCTTATGACATCTTCACAATTCTATTTATACCTGGCAGGTATAAGAATTTCATAGAAGATTCGATCACAAGAATTCGTTAATTTTTTTAAAAAAATGTAGAGAAATCGATTTTATATCAACAAACAATGAACGATTAATAAAGAATAGTCTGTGATAGCGGAATTAAAGTCTGGCTTATCGTACACCTGTGCACACAACGTCAGCATTAGTTTCTGTCGTCTCATCCCTGTGATGCTCGGAAGGTCACATGGTTTCTTCAAAGACTGACGCTGTAGTGTCCTCACACAACACCAATTAACATGGCGACGAAATTGGTGGCAACAATGGTGGTGGCGTACAGAGGAATCACAATTAAATGAAAAAAACGACAACACTCTGTAAACGTTATATTCTGCGGGAAGGTACACATTTTATTGAACGGTACATACTTTGTTTACGATTCATGTGAGATGTTCTAGAAGTCTGAATCTTCCAAGTTCCTCCAGTTTCCATCTGCAGCCTTTCCTCTAAGCCGTCTGCTGACTCCGTTGATGGCCGACCTGAGAAGAATATTCCGGCCCATTTTTCATGGCCACAACGATACGTGGTTGAACACTGCGCCAATAGTAATTTTACACCAGGTGTTTAAGCGAACATATTCGTAAAATATGGAAACAAAGTAAGTCTTTAGAAAACAATTCTACACTGGAATGTAATAATCTTGTTGTTTTTCTACGTGATTCTTTGACAGTGTTTCAAGAATTTTTAATATTTCGATATGTAAAATGGTCGTATTACTCCAAAATCACTCTATTAACTTTTGTTTCCAAGGCGATATTAACGGGCAAACTCTGCTGGATGTGGGCACAGGACCGACCGTCTATATCGCCATCAGCGCCGCACCGTGTTCCATAGACATCAACTTCAGCGACCTGGTGAAGGAGAACAGAGAGGTTCTAGCAAAATGGTGGAATGGAACTCTGGACCACGATTTCTCTACCAGGTTTGACGAAGTGGCTCAACTGGAGAATCATAGGTTTTTATACCAGTTACTATTTTGACTCCGCACCTCGTTTGTAACCTTTTATCTCCACCAGGTAAATTTAACACACCTGTCGATTTTGTGTCGTCGTAACGAACAGACTGACTACCCATGAAAGGTTCTAGTTATCAAAAATAATTTTACCTTTTCCCTACCAGTGAAAGCAATTTAATAGGTTGGTTACCTTTAATATTCCATAATTAATAAATAATATATCAACTGATTATCCGTAAAATATTCAGTATATCTCTCTGTGTATACTTACAGAAGGACAATGGCCGAGATGGAAGAAGAGATACGACAGAAGGTGAGAGCCGTTCTGTACTGTGACGTCAGACAGGACCATCCCTTGGCCCCTTCCGTTCTCAAACCGGTCGATGCTGTTGTTTCGATATTTTGTCTGAAATCTGCCACAACCGACATCGATGACTACCGGAGAATTGTGCGAAGAGTTGTTTTCCCTGTGAAACTTGGCGGCTGGGTTGTTGCTGTGGATGGTTATGAAGAAACTCGATACCAATTTGGCGGAACTGATTTCCAGACGGCTTATCTCCTGTAGGATGACATGCGAAAAGCCTGGCAGGAATCCGGAATAGAGCTGAAAATCTGGAAGGTAAAGGTTCGTCAGCCTTCAGACGTTTGTGATTCTGCCGGCATCTTTGCTGTTGCTGGGGTCAGGAAAACCTGAAATGGATTAGTTGTAATAACTGTTAATGAGCGTTGACTTTTAAAATAATAATTAAATCAAATATACTTTGAAAATACCTATTTTATATATAAATGTAAATGGAAGTTCCTTCGGCTGCAATGATTAATACCTAGGTAAATATCTAATTGTGTTTGAGAGAAATAAAAAAGGAATCTATCTAAATAGTTTCCTGTTGTTCCTGTGAGAGCCGTTTGTGAGATGGATATCGGTTCTTTCTTAGTCTTGGAGAGGATGGAGTTTACTTTGGTGGTGATCCGCCGAAATACACGGTGAAGGGGCTGGATACCAGTAGTTCAGATCCTCGTCTAATCCGGTCGGTCTGGGTGACCTTTCCGTGATCGTTCGTCTTTAATACAGTGGAAGGGGAGAAGGGAAGCTCCTACCTGAGGTTTCCAGACTCGGAACATTTTTCTCTGTTGTCTCGATATCCACCTGAATTTCTTCTTGTTATTTATTCGGTGATTATAGATTCCGCAGTTCAGCCAACAAAACCCGATGACAGACAAACAGCTTCAGCAGTCGGATTCTGTCTGATGGGATCGAACCCACGCGGGTGATGATTTATCCAAACGGACAAATGAGGTAACAGAAAGATCGTATCAAACTTTCTCGTCCGATCGGTAGGTGGTTTGTTACTCGACTGCTCCTCATATTTCCGTATTTTTATAACTTCGCTGTTAAACAAGAAAGGAAAATAAGAACAGATGATGGCAAATCCCTGCAGAAAACAGGGTCCTGTAAACGGGATCCTGGAGATCGGTCCCGGATGTTTCACCGCTCGCTTAGCTGGAGATTCAGTGATGCCACCATCACTTCAATCCTTAATCTCTACCTTGTCTCTGAAAGCATCTTTTAGCTCGAGAATGGACAACCGCGGAGATCCATCTGTTCATTCGTCCAGAGAGACAGGTAAACGAATCCGACTTCTGCACAACACAAACGAACAGTAGAAAGACTGGGAGCCACTGATGACGGACGGCGCCGAGCTGTGGCTGATCGACGGCCCCAGTGGAAAGTTTAAAAAATTCCAAGAGAACAATTTTCCTTTCAGCTGATTTGTGCCGGTCACTCGAGGGTATCCTCGGAAACTGTAATAAATAACATTTAATTCATCCATTTTTAACAACAGGAAATAACGGAGCTGTAGAGAATCTCGTCGAGGCGAGAACGACGATAGTAGATTTACAACTGGCTGATAGCCTACAAATGCGAGGAATGTTTGGATTTTTCTCCACGATGTTTTTTAATGAGTGATGTAGCAGACAGTTCATCCCACTGATGAAAAAATGGCGTCGGTTCTCATAGTTCCCTGTTGGTACAGTAGAATGTGATGTTTTCGAGAAATGTAATATTTTAACTAGAATTCAGATATGTTTCTATCAGCTAAAATGGAATAGAAAACATTGACAATTCCAAATACAAATCTGACAGCTGGATGAACACAGTCGGTACCATGTCTTCGTTAAATATTTCTAAACTCAGTTGCAGGCATCAATCGTAAATAACTCAAACCTCAACTCAATATTTAACTATACAGCTTAGCGGTGAATTAAGGGTAAACATGTCCACTGACCAACCTTTGAATTTGTTTTAGACCTTTTCATTGGAAATAGTTTAGATTGTTCCACGAATCTCTCAAGTTAATACCTAAACTGACCCTTCCCATTGACTTATATATTTTTTCTTTTCAGTTTAGAAAAACAATCTTGAGGGTGAGAGCAGACGTGGCGACTAACGGCACGTGCCTACCTTCATACTAATTCTCAAAGACTTCTAGATCTCCCACTCAGAGCACCGACATTACCATTGGATAATTCCAGTAAATATTTTGGTAAAAAAATCAAATCATAAATTACGAAATCTTAGCAAAATATGGAACAAATACCAAGATTAATGTCATATCGACGTAGTTGACGATCTTCAGACAAAACGATGATACTTTAGTACGAGTGGACATCGGACTGTTATGTAGTACAGCATCTTTCAGTTATCTCCAGGACAAAAGTTAATGAGAGAGTCTCTGAGGTGAGACGTTTGGAAAATTCCATTAACGAGTACAGCTTGGTGAGCAAACATGAGTAGCTAACGTAAGTTAATGGAGATAACATTATAAATAATAAAATTCGCTGCTTCATCATCAATAATCATTTTAAAAGGACGAGAGTTAAATCAGCATAAGAATATTTAACTGGAATCATCGCCCACATTTCTGTAGGTAGTGTATCCGGACCTGGATACACTGACGGTGGGTTATACTGTGAACAGAATACAGCTGCTCGCTAATTACTGACATAGGATTACGACTAATTCTCATTCTGTGGGAGCAAAGAATACAAACGGCTCTCGTGATCAACAACAAACAGAATCTGACAAAGAAGAGAAAACAAAGCATAAAGATCGGTGAAGTAGAGAGTCTCGCCTAAAATACTGACAGAGACAGTAGAACTGAAGGGATATAGCAGGACGACGGTTGAGTCAGTTTATCATCGTTGAACGACCAGTCAGCTGACGTTCGTCTGGTCACTGATTGGCTGAGGAAATCCCGTCGTTAGTTAACTCCGCCCCTTTTTCTTACTCTGAGAAATCTATATAATTTGGGGACTCAAAGAGAGTGAATACAGGATCTTCGGCCAAACGAGCAGATTTCGTGATAAAACGACCTGAAGAAGAACTGGTAAGTCTGGGTTCCAGGAGTTTACTTTTACCGTGTTGTGTGATCTACTTTTCTGTTTATGGTAGATGAATTATTATTATTCTGAAAGTTTATCTTTTAGTAAATCACGTGATGAGAATTTTGCGCCAAAGTTTATACGGTAAACAACCAAAATATCGAACTCTTTATAATTCGGAATTGATGTTTGTTTAGCGCCAGCCTCGAAAATTAACCTTTGGTAGTTTTCTGTAAATATTAGTTAATTATTTCCTGCCTCATTTAATCTTCTGAAGGAAGACAATTCTTCCCTTTTTTTCCTTCATATTTATACGTTTCTTGGCCCCACCATCCATGTTACTGTCAATCATTGTTACCCTGGGAAACTGGTGAACAGACAGCAGTCAAAGTAGCGAGGCCACCGGGCTTTTACCTCTGTTAACTACCCACAGCCTGTTCATCTCATATATCCACAGCCCCACCCTTCTCATCTTTGTAATTTTAATTACTGAGTAACGTACACCGATATTTCGGTAATGGAATCAGCGCCATGCCAGGAATTTATCTACTTGTTAATTGCTGCTCTACTGTCTCTCCACCGTCTCATATTTCGAGTCACCCCACAAAACAAGAGGTCACAATTTTAAGAGGGCAGAAGATCTGCTCTCCGGTGTCTACTCTAAAGGGCCAACAAAGTTGATACAATCGCGAGGCTAACACAAACACGGACGTTCAAGGATTAATTATTTATATCTGTACAGGATGATAGACATCAATAAATCCAACAGGTAGGCGACAGCCAATTCTTCATTTGTACATTTAGTAAATTATCATTTTTATATTGAATTTAGGTGAAATATGTTAATCTTCAGACATCAAATATTCACCACGAAACATGAGCCTTAAATAATAGTAATATGAAGACGATTTGTTTGTGTAAAGGTCGCTTTACGGAATTCTGATGGCTTGAGCTTAATTCACCTGTCGACCGCTCTCACCTGCTTGATCGACAGGTTTCTAATAGAAGACGATCAGACCGGTCTGGAACAAGCTAAACGTACATTTATCAAATTACAGTCTACAGCAGACAGTGCACCTCGACTCTGTTTCTTTTATCCTACTTCTCTCAATTTCAGGTGTCATACGACAAAAGTATAGCAGATAAAATAAAAACCAAATGAATCTATCTCCTATATCCAGTTTCTTATTGTTTATGGAAATTTATTAAGTTTGTGACCAAACATAAAGAGAAAGAAGTATAAATGATCAACGCTTCACAAGAAAAGGTGTCTCTCCATATTCTATTGTACGGAAGAAGACGTCAATAATAATGAGGCTGCGAGGGCATTAAGAAAAGTTGATATTTGTGCTGATATTATTTAATAGGAATACAATTTTAGTATTTAATTTAATATAATTAAGAAATAAAGAACAGTTTGTTGACGAAATAATGGCTAGCACGGTTTTATACTCTATCTACTAACTTATTGTAGACCATTTGGAATAAAACTCTAGGCTAGCGTTACCTACTAACTGTAATGTGGAACCTTTAGCATCATGAAAATTACCGTCAGTGGACTTGGTGATGGGATTAGATCATTTGAACCAGCTATTCTTTTATCAACTATGTTGGCTTATTTAACAGATTACAGAAGTGAGTTATATTCTTATGAATAATTGGCTTTTAAACGGCATTTATACCACGTCTTGGAGCAGTGAATAGCGTGTTCTTTAGTCAATCTTTGTGTCGTGGGTTCGATCCTCAATGGGGTCGGAGAGATGTACTGATGATGAGGTAAAAAAAGCCCGAAGGCTCTGGACGCTCAAATTCACCTTGACTTCCAACTTGGAGACTGATGGGCTCAGCCAGATTGTAAAATACCTCAAACACACCTCTCCAGCTTCCCCAACGATCTATGGGTTACGGATCAAGTTAAGTCTCTATTATCTGTACAGTGCATAGAATATGAGATATATCAATTTTCATTAACTTATATAAGAACTTTAATTTTATGGACATTTTTTCTAAATAGAAACCAGACAAGAATATACTTGCTAAAGAAAATATTGAAAATTATCCAATAATTGTAATGTAGTGTTACGTAATTTATTACAACGTGGAAGCTGCACAAAATAAATTACTTTCGTTCATCAATTTTCATTGAAAGAAAAATACTGAATCTAGGATGAGATAAAAATGAATTCTTAATAATCTATTAATAGATTCTTCTAGAATAACAAGTTTCACAGTCTGAGTCAACCATATTTTGGAGAAAGCTTTGTTTCTACCTGCAAATTAAAATCAAACGATTAAGAAATCTATTTTAATTTTATCATTTAAACCAGCCATTAATAATAAAGTTTATATGGCATTAATGCAGTTGATGAACACTTGTTTAAATCAAATTTAATAAATAAAAGTAATTCCATAAACATCACCAATAGTTCAATGTTCATTTATAAAGGTGCACAAATCTCTGAACAATTAACGATACCTGAAATATCATAGTTTTATTATTGATAAAATCTTCAAAGTTGTCAACAGATTCTTTTTTACCACTAAATTAAACAAGACAATAATCTGTTTGACTTAAATCTTTCTTACAATTTTGAAGGTAGCAATGATAATTTTAGTTATTGTGCTGATAATGGAAATAGAAGTTTAAAAATTAGCATGACTGTAGGCACGTGCCGTTAGTCGCCACGTCTGCACTCACCCTCAAGATTGTTTATCTAAACTCAAAAGGAAAAATATATCAGACAATGGGAAGGGCCAGTTTAGGTGTCAACTTGAGAGATTGGTGGAACAATCGAAACTATTTCTATAGAAGGACCAACACAAATTCAAAGGAAAGACATAAATCACCGCTATGTTGCATAATTTAATATTGAGTTGAGTCTTGAGTTATTTACGATTGATGACTGGAACTGAGTTTAGAAATAATTAACGAAGACATGGTACCGACTGTGTTCATCCAGCTGTCAGATTTGTATTTGGAATTGTCATGGTTTTCTATTACATTTTGCATGAAAGACAAGATATCTGAATTCTAGTTAAAATATTACATTTCTCGAAAACATCGCATTCTACTGTACCATCAGGGAACCATGAGAACCGCTGCCATTTGTCTTCAGTGGGATGAACTGTCTGCTACATCACTCATTAAAAAATATCGTGGAGGAAAAATCCAAACATTCCTCGCATTTGTAGGCTTTCAGCCGGTTGTATTCCTACCATCGTCGTTCTCGCCTCGACGAGATTCTCTACAGCTCCGTTATTTCCTTTTGTTATAAATGGATGAATTAAATATATTTATTACAGTTTCCGAGGATACCCTCGAGTGACCGGCAGAAATCAGCTGAAAGGAAAATTGTTCTCTTGGAATTTTTTAAACTTCCCCTGGGGCCGTCGATCAGCCACAGCTCGGCGCCGTCCGTCGTCGGTGGCTCCCAGTCTTTCTACTGTTCGTTTGTGTTGTGCAGAAGTCGGATTCGTTTACCTCTCTCTCGGGACGAATGAACAGATGGAGCTCCGCGATTGTCCTTTCTCGAGCTAAAAGATGCTTTCAGAGAGACAGGAGAGATTAAGGATTGAAGTGATGGTGGCATCACTGAATCTCCAGATGAGCGAGCGGTGAAACATCCAGTTGCGATCTCCAGAATCCCGTATACAGGACCATGTTTTCCGCAGGGATTTACCATCATCTGTTCTTATTTTCCTTTCTTATTTAACAGCGAAGTTATAAAAATACGGAAATATGAGGAGCTGTCGAGTAACAAACCACCTACCGATCGGACGAGAGAGTTTGATACGATCTTTCTGTTACCTGATTTCTCCCTATGGATAAATCATCATCCGCCTGGGTTCGATCCCATCAGACAGATCCGACTGCTGAAGCTGTTTGTCTGTCGTCGTGTTTTGTTGGCTGAACTGCGGAATCTATAATCACCGAATAAATAATTAGAAGAAATTCAGGTAGGAGCTTCCCTTCTTCCCTTCCGCTGTATTAAAGACGGACTTTCACGGAAAGGTCACCCAGACCGACCGGATTAGACGAGGATCTGAACTACTGGTATCCAGCGCCTTCACCGTGTATTTCGGCGGATCACCACCACAGTTAAACTCCATCCTCTCCAAGACTAAGAAAGAACCGATATCCATCTCACAAACGGCTCTCACAGGAACAACAGGAAACTATTTAGATAGAAACCTTTTTATTTCTCTCAAACACAATTAGATATTTTCCAATTTCAAAATGTAAAACCAAAACCAGTTTTATTTAATTTCCATATAAAGTTGATATTTTAACGTACAATTGGTTCACATATAATTTTATAATTTGCCTGTCATCAGCCAATGTTACAATTGGAGCATATTTAGGTTTTCCTGATCCCAGCAACAACAAAAAAACCGGCAGCATCACCATTTTCTGTTGGCTGACGAAACTTTTCCTTCCAGATTTTCAGGTCTATTCCTGATTCCTGCCAGGCTTTTCGCATGTCATCCAACAGAAGATTAGCCGGTTTAAAAGTTTGCGCCAAATTGGTTTATGTTGCTTGATAGTAGCCATAACTACCATATTTCATAATACTCTTCGCATCAGCAATCCCAGGCCAATTTCAACACAACACAAAAATCTTCGCACAATTCTCCGGTAGTCGTCGATGTCGGAAGCAGCAGACAAAATACAGTTAACGTAACCACAGCATCGACCGGTTTGAGAACGGAAGGGCCAAGGGATGGTCCTGTCTGACGTCACAGTACAGAACGGCTCTCACCTTCTGTCGTATCTCTTCTTCCATCTGGCTTCTCGTCCTTCTGTAATATACACAGACAGATATACTGAACATTTCACATAAATAAAATAATAGTATTAATGTAATTTGTCGTATTAAAGGTAAACAAGCAGCCGCATGTGTAAGATTGGTACGAAAACGAAATATATATGTGAACACTTTGACTAAAACCGTTAGTGATTAATAAGTCAGTAGGTAAACACACCTGAGAGCCCACGGTGACGTCAGAGGTGATAGCAGATACACTGCTTCCATAACGATCAGTTCACAAAATAGGAAACAATAACCAACCTATGATTCTCCAGTTGAGCCACTTCGTCAAACGTGGTAGAGAAATCGTGGTCCAGAGTTCCATTCCACCATTTTGCTAGAACCTCTCTGTTCCCCTTCACCAGGTCGCTGAAGTAGATGTCTGTAAAACACGGAGCGGCGCTGACGGCGCTGTAGACGGTCGGTCCTGTGCCCACATCCAGCAGAGTTTTCCCGCTGATATCTCCTGCAAGGTAAGAAAAGTTAAAGTGCTTACAATTAATAAAATGATACCGAATTCTAAGCCAAGTTTAATTTTAAATAAATTACATGGAAGAATTTGAATAAAAAACAGATTTGAAATTATATAGTTATATTCTATAGATTATTAAGGAACAGATTTAACTACATTGAATGATTCCTATTAGAAAACTGCAGAAGGGTCTCCCTTGTGGGGACACAATTATTGCAATCTTATTCTTGCCGTAATACAGAGCTTTCATATTCTTTATTTGTATAAATAAAAGTACTTATTGGACAATAAAACAGCAAACCTCAAGAAGAATATTAGTTACGGATAAGTAATTATTTTCTCTTCCCGTATTTGGTTTTCCCATTAAGAAATCTATTTTCATGTACGCAACAGATAAAAATATTCCAAGAGCGGCTCATTGCTAAGTTTCAAAAGGCAGCCGCCATTTCAAAAGAGCACAAATCTTTGTCCTCAGATCTCCTATCTACGGATTCAGAGCGAGCGACTGCAGGAAGCTGAGCAGAAATACGTTTGCTTTGTCATTTATGTTTAATTCTGGTTGGAACCTTGAGGGCCGAGATGAGACCCTTGTAAAAGGGTTGATACAGCGGAGAGCGATCAACAGATCCGGATTGTGACAGGATTCGAAATCGAGTCTTAGCTAGAGTGATATCCTATGTAATCTTCATTCCGACCCCTTTATCTGAGCAAATAGGGTATAACAAGGGATCTCATTACTGATAGAAAAGAAAATAGTTCCTCACCGCTAAAAAAAATCTCGTGTAGCCATTTCAGAGCCGTTTTCTTGTCTTCATTCAGCTCGGTGTAGAAAGTTTGGAGGAATCTGTAGGCGTCAAAGTCTTTCCCGTAGTCAGTGGACATTTCTGTCGGAGGTCTACAGAAAATAAACATAATTAGAATGAATGAGTGATGTTTATTATGTATACCTAACAGATCGTAACAGGTGACAATAATATGATCAAATAATTCTGTCGATTACCTAATAAACCCACAAATTATGAAGGGATCTCACAATATGTAAAATTACAGTAAATCCTCCTGTGTTTGAATAATTCGGATGATGGAATTGTCACGGAATGGCGAAGTATGAATGATCTTCAGATGAGACTGAAACAAACGAATTAATGTGATGTTTTAGTGTTTGTGGTTTATATTATTGAGATAATTAAGCTGACTTCACCAATTTTCATGGTTCAATAATTCAAACCGCTGGAACATCGTCCACAAATCTTGAACAAAGTGGGTACTGTTCAATAGAATGTGCACCTTTGTTCACAGAAAATTACATTTACTCTGTAGTTCTGAGCCGTCGTCTTTCTCTTAGTAGTTCTAATGCCGCTCTAAGGCAAAATCCTCGCCGTCCCCTTTATTCACCATTTCATCATCTGCGGGGAGTTTCGATCTATAATTAGTTCCGGTCTAATCACGACCTGTTACCGAGTCACCCTTCAGAGAAATCACGTGACCTTTTGAGCAGAACAGAGAAGGGTCAACATAAAATAAGACTGACGAAGAGAGCGGAGCTGGACGAGGAGCGACACGTTTTTCTCTCGTGTAATACAAATAATTTGTCACCAATCGTTCAGTGTTTGTGTTCTAGAAAATCAGCATCTCTACTTTTTATCAGAATGTTAACAAATCATCATTGACGGGATGGCACCTTTGTCACTAAGGTCCAAGACATCCCACAGACAATCAGAACGGTAAAGATGTCACCAATCTTTGTTCTCGTGTTAGAGATGTCAATTGGCCCCAGGTAACCGTGATATCCTCCATTATAACCGATCACTTTAGGGACCGCATGTTACCCTAATATCTCGATCGTGGGCGGAAATCAGGTAATTCACGTCTTGACAGGGGTCAGTCGTCGTCCTGTCCGATCACCAAATACGGGTCGGTACTCGACTTCATTTCTCAGTTGTTTTCATTTTATATCCCAAAGTGAAAATTCTTAAGTAAACAAAAGATATTTGGTGTGAATTTTTCTGGTTTAAAATAATCAGATATATTTCGATTTCGTACTGAACCATAAAGTTATATAAAAACAGGTAATTTTGATCACATTTTCCTCAGGTATAAGTTTATAATAGCCACCGTATTTTTCCTATGAACTGATTTTACTTTACTTATTTCAGCTTCGAGAAACCAAAGGTTAAAATCTCCAGCGAAGATTCCCTGAATAAATGAACTCTCTTGTATCTCCAATATATACAGTAAATAATCAGATACTGCAGAGCTTATCTCTACTCCTACCATCACGGATCTGTAAATTACATAGCTCATTAAATCTGTGTCTTTAAGTATCTTATGCAAATAATGAAGATTTAGTGCAGATCATAACGTGTAGTATGACAGGTATGTACAGGGACTTACAGGTCACACATTTTTAGTTTATTATTTATTTTGAATGGTCACGAAAATTGTCTGTGTATTTTGAAGTATGAAGTGTTACACTAACAGTTGTAGATGTAACTATAATACACGGCTGGTAATATTATAATAATCATGTTCATTTACATAAACCTGGATTCTCCCTATCATCTGAATATAACTCTGATGAGCCACTGGAAGTTATAATTTTAACTGCTAATATTTCCTTTAAGCCACATTTACTTTTATTTTACCATTATTAGAGGAGGAAGAATTTGCACGATTTAGCCAAAGTCTATCAGCGTTCATTTCATTTACTGCATAATTATTCTAACTTACAGGACAGCAGGTTACTAATTTTACACCTGAGATACATTTTCTTTTAACTATTTATTTCTATTCGGTCAGGTCAAATATTTTAAAATTCACCCATTTAACACCAGGAGATTTACCCCATCATGTCCTCTCTCTCACCTGACCCAGTCTCTATTTACTGCCCTCTCATTTATTCCTTTTCTTTTGTAATCCGACTTTTTCTGTCAACTTAAAGATCAAAAGTAGAAACAAGAGGTTTTCGGTCAGTTAGATTCACGGTGAAAATGAAATCGCCGAATACACACACCTTAAATAGAAATTATCGAAAGTCACCTCGTCAATATGTGATAGCGGATCGATGGTTAGATAATCACGGAATATGAACGAGGAGAAATAATTCACGTCAACAATACATTCCTGCTCGCTAGCGCCCTCTGTCCGCCTTATCGCGGAGAATGTAAGGGAGAGAACTCAGTCAGTCCACCTGGGCCTCAAGTATAAAATATCCACCGAGTTTTAGACGAGAACTATATTCTAAAATTCCTCTACTAAATGATCCGTGAAACAAGCGAAGTTCCACAGCAGCTCCGTATCAGAAGAGGAGCAGAGAGGACGAGTCACGTGACTTCTGTATGAATTTACTTTATAGTCTTTTGTTACTTCCTGCTGATGATAAAGAGAGAAAAACATTTGATGAAGGAAGGAAAACTCGATTATTCCTCACCTATTAAATTCCGTAGATGATATCTTCTCTATTTCCATTTTCTGATATCTCTGTATATTCGGGGTATACGTATATTCGCTGATTCCTCGATCCGTGCTGCTGATACTGCGCCTCGTCTTCCCTAACTGACGTAACTAAGCGATGATCAGCTGTGGATGGTCGGGATGAATAGATCTCTTACAATGACTGAGAGCCATCAACTTACTTTTGTATTGAAAATTCTTTTGTGTTATTTCATATTGAAGGACAACAGTTATTAATGATGCATTAAAAGGAAATAGAATTTTTATTGTTGAATCTAGAAAATTTGGCTGTTGGTATTTTTTTATTTTGTAAACTATGGTTAAATATCCGATAATATATCGTATCGATATTATACAATTACAATAATAACGGAGTAAAGGGAGGTATTTCATTAATGTCAACATAAATCAATCTGTGTGTGAGCTGCCAAGGAAAACAACACAACTCCAGTCTGTAGCTTTGATGGCTGCAGCAGTTTACATTATCCATGATCTCATCGATCCGATACTTTGAGGTTGAAGTTGTCTGTTTCTCCGAGTAGAAAGTTTTATTAAAAGATCATTTATATGACAAATAAATGACTCCTTCCCTCTATCATTTCCGTTATATTTTAAAGAATCTGTCATAGGAAACCAAAATTACCGACGTAAATTCCTTCAAAACCACTTAGATTTCTCTTCAAACCCGATTAACAGAACAGGTGAGACAAATTCCGCTACACCGAACATTCGGTTTTCTTGGACTACTGGAGGAGAAGATAAGATAATTTGAAGAAGAGTTAATCATCATTTCTAGGGTCTGGGGTTATAGTGGTTGGACAGGTGAGAATATGACTGACCGAGTATCCACGGCCAAATGGAGAACTCTACCTGTAGATGTTTACTCGCTTCATTCAGCCGGCAGATCCAAGAAATATACATCAGTCTAACTTCGTTTATTTCCTCACAGAATTGGTTCAGCGGTTATCCAAGAAATGATGTAATGTCCTTGATTCATGATAACCGTTTTTTATTTCAGGTAAAAGAAATTGATGTATATATCTCTCATTAGATATGAAAAACAGTAATTTCACCTGTAGCACTGAGCGATGACCTAAGTTCCACCCGATCAGCCGGAATACTTTGCACAGACCCGGGCTCTCAAGGATACTACACACCTGTCAGTTCAGCGCTTCCTTCATCCCTCTTTTATTGGGAAATTCTACAATCTTCCGTAGACCACGTGGTTAACAACAATAAGCACCCGGATGTCGACAATGGTATTTCGGTCACATCCATCTATAAAGATTATG
The DNA here is from genome assembly GCA_018389105.1 of Nautilus pompilius. Classification (NCBI taxonomy): domain Eukaryota; kingdom Metazoa; phylum Mollusca; class Cephalopoda; order Nautilida; family Nautilidae; genus Nautilus; species Nautilus pompilius. Next base: position 35,217 of record JACATO010000268.1, on the reverse strand, counting down.
GAAACAATATCTCCAGTGATTTCTTCTTTGTGTCTGATGAATCTCACATTTTAAGATTTGTGCCGACGAGAAATCTGGGATACATCGATATTTGATATTTTTAGCCTTTATTGGTCACACTAAGTTAGTGACCTTTGACCTGATCTGTGTCGCAGAGCTCCAGTCTGATCCAAGGAGAATGTCACCGAAAGTTAAGTTGTTCCTCGTCACGCTCTCACATACATAAACGTCCTGGTGATCATAATAATAATAACAAAAGTATAATTAGTATTTTGTAAAATTATTCCTGCCAAAAATCCTTACGAACGTTTTTCTCGTAAATGAGCTCTACGGTATTTGAAATCGCCTCGATATTTCCTACAATTATCTACCATTTTCACATTTTCAAGTCGACATAAAAAATATTATCTTCTAAATTTTTTGAATTTTTCTTCTCGTCTCTTCTGTTCTCATGGCTGAAACAGCGCAGTGGTCATTTGTAGTAGAAGTATATCAGTAATTACAGACAATTAAACAGCTTGACAGCCAACTGTAAGCAGAATTCTCAGCGAGGTAGTGGAAGGAAGGATTTACTATCTACGAGTCTTTGGTCAACCGATCAGACATCAGACAGCTGAAAATGACCAGAGTATATTTAATTTTAGCACAAACGTCTTTTTAAAAATATTCCGGTTCAGACGAGACCTTGAGATCTGTCCGGTCCCTCTTCCCCTGGAATTTACCGGAGAAATAAGCAGAATTTCCATTTTACTGAGACAATAAACGCAGCGAGTTGACCTCTTCGGTACCCGAGAGTAACTCGTCACTACAGAGGTCAGGGGAATTTCATGTTTACTGAGGCCATCTAACCAGGAGATCATCTCATATCGGGAAAAGATCGATAAACAATTTAAATATTTGTAAGGATATAAAGCTAAAATATCGGACGCCATGGACTCTCAACTGTTTGTTACTTTCTGAATACGGATCAGTGTGTTTACCTTTATCTCTTACACTTTGTTCCTTGTTATCAACCTAACAGATTCTTCTTCTTCTTTACTCTTGACGATTTTCTCTGTTTATTGGCTTCACGTGAACAGGTATCGAGACTGGACTACAATTTCATGTGTAATCCTCTCTGTCAGCTTGGAAGCACATACCGTTGTCCTATATACCTTGATTGAAAGGTTCCTCAGTTTAATGATTATACATATATACATCTTAAAGGCTTCATATGATTGACTACAGGACCATCTGCCGATTTATGTCTATTGGATGTTCATGTTTTCATCAGTTCCACCAACTTCTCGAATTATACAAATGCCGCTCTAATTACTTATAAATTTCATTATTTATTTTATTATTTACTCTGCCTTTAATAAATTCTTAATTAGTGCATAAATATATTATGCATTTCTACTTAAAAACTAATCATAAAATTGTATATTAATAAGATATCTTTCCCATATCTGAAATAATGGAGACATAGAGAAACAAGTTTCGCTAATAATGAGAGAGTTCACACGACCTGAACCAAACTTTATCGTAGATCAACTATTTCCATTATCAGCACAATAACTAAAATTATCATTGCTACCTTTAAAATTGTAAGAAAAGATTTAAGTCAACATCAGATTATTGTCTTGTATAATTTAGTGGAAGACAAAAATCAATTGACAACTTTGAAGTTTTTATCAATAATAAAACTAAGATATTTCAGGTATCGCTAATTGTTCAGTGATTTCTGCATCTTCATCAATGAACATTGAACCATTGGTGATGTTTAAGGAATTACTTTTATTTATTAAATTTGATTTAAACATGCGTTAATCAACTGCATTAATGCCATATAAACTTTATTATTAATGGCTGGTTTAAATGATAAAATTAAAATAGATTTCTTAATCATTTGATTTTAATTTGCAGGTAGAAACAAAGCTTTCTCCAAAATATGGTTGACTCAGACTGTGAAACTTGTTATTCTAGAAGAATCTATTAATAGATTATTAAGAATTCATTTTTATCACATCCTAGAGACAGTATTTTTCTTTCAATGAAAATTGATGAACGAAAGTAATTTATTTTGTGCAGCTTCCACGTTGTATTAAATTACGTAACACTACATTACAATTATTGGATAATTTTAAATGTTTTCTTTAGTAAATATATTCATTATCTGGTTTAGATTTAGAAAAAATGTCCATAAAATTAAAGTTCTTATATAAGTTAATGAAAATGGATATATCTCATATTCTATGCACTGTACAACTAATAGAGACTTAACTGATTGATCCGTAACCCATAGATCGTTGGGGAAGCTGGAGAGGAGTGTGTTTGAGGTATTTTACAATCTGGCTGAGCCCATCAGTCTCCAAGTTGGAAGTCAAGGTGAATGTGCAGCCAGAGGCTTAGGACGTTTGGACCTCAGTCAGTACATATCTCAGACCCCATTGAGGAACGAACCCACGACACAAAGATTGACTAACGAACACGCTATTCACTGCTCCAAGACGTGGTATAATTGCCGTTTAAAAGCCAATTATTCATAAGAATATAACTCACTTCTCTAATCTGTTAAATAAGCCAGCATAGATGATAAAAGAATAGCTGGTTCCAATAATCTAATCCCATCACCAAGTCCACTGACGGTAATTTTCATGATGCTGAAGGTTCCACATTACAGTTAGTAGGTAATGGTAGCCTAGAGATTTATTCCAAATGGTCTACAATAAGTTAGTGGATTGAGTATAAAACCGTGCTAGCCATTATTTCGTCAACAAACTGTTCTTTATTTCTTAATTATATTAAATTAAATACTAAAATTGTATTCCTATTAAATAATATCAGCACAAATTTCTTCTTTTCTTAATGCCCTGGCAGCCTCATTATTATTGACGTCTTCTTCCGTACAATAGAATATGGAGAGACACCTTTTCTTGTGAAGCGTTGATCATTTATAGTTTTTCTCTTTATGTTTGGTCACAAACTTAATAAATTTCCATAAATAATAAGAAACTGGATATAGGAGATAGATTCATTTGGTTTTTATTTTATCTGCTATACTTTTGTCGTATGACACCTGAGATTGAGAGAAGTAGGATAAAAGAAACAGAGTCGAGGTGCACTGTCTGCTGTAGACTGTAACTTGATAAATGTACGTTTAGCTTGTTCCAGACCGGTCTGATCGTCTTCTATTAGAAACCTGTCGATCAAGCAGGTGAGAGCGGTCGACAGGTGAATTAAGCTCAAGTCATCAGAATTCCGTAAAGCGACCTTTACACAAACAAATCGTCTTCATACTGCTATTATTTAATGCTCATGTTTCGTGGTGAATACTTGATGTCTAAAGATTAACATATTTCGCCTAAATTCAATATAAAAATTCTAATTTACTAAATGTACAAATGAAGAATTGGCTGTCGCCCACCTGTTGGATTTATTGATGTCTATCATCCTGAGCAGATATAATTAACTCTTGAACGTCCGTGTTTGTGTTAGCGTCACAATTGTATCAACTTTGTTGGCCCTTTAGAGTAGACACCGGAGAGCAGATCATCTGCCCTCTTAAAATTGTGACTTCTTGTTTTGTGGGGTGACTCGAAATATGAGACGGTGGACAGACAGTAGAGCAACAATTAACAAGTAAATAAATTCCTGGCATGGTGCTGATTCCATTACCGAAATATCAGGGTACGTTACTCAGTAATTAAAACTACAAAGATGAGAAGGGTGGGGCTGTGGTTATATGAGATAAACAGGCTGTGGGTAGTTAACAGAGGTAAAAGCCCGGTGGCCTCGCTACTTTGACTGCTGTCTGTTCACCAGTTTCCCAGGGTAACAATGATTGACAGTAACATGGATGGTGGGGCCAAGAAACGTATAAATATGAAGGAAAAAAAGGGAAGAATTGTCTTCCTTCAGAAGATTAAATGAGGCAGGAAATAATTAACTAATATTTACTGAAAACTACCAAAGGTTAATTTTCGAGGCTGGCGCTAAACAAACATCAATTCCAAATTATAAATTTTTTGATATTTTGGTTGTTTTCCGTATAAACTTTGGCGCAAAATTCTCATCGCCTGATTTACTAAAAGATAAGCTTTCAGAATAATAATAATTCATCAACCGTAAACACACAAATAGATTACACAACACGGTAAAAGCAAACTCCTGGAACCCAGACTTACCAGTTCTTCTTCAGGTCGTTTTATCACGAAATCTGCTCGTTTGGCCGAAGCTCCTGTATTCACTCTCTTTGAGTCCCCAAATTATATAGATTTCTCAGAGTAAGAAAAAGGGGCGGAGTTAACTAACGACGGGATTTCCTCAGCCAATCAGTGACCAGACGAACGTCAGCTGACTGGTCGTTCAACGATGATAAACTGACTCAACCGTCGTCCTGCTATATCCCTTCAGTTCTACTGTCTCTGTCAGTATTTTAGGCGAGACTCTCTACTTTACCGATCGGACGAGAGAGTTTGATACGATCTTTCTGTTACCTGATTTGTCCGTATGGATACATCATCAACCGCGTGGGTTCGTCGCGTTTTGTTGGCTGAACTGCGGAATCTATAACCACCGAATAAATAATTAGAAGAAATTCACGTGGATATCGAGACAACAGAGAAGAATGTTCCGAGTCTGGAAACCTCAGGTAGGAGCTTCCCTTGTTCCCTTCCACTGTATTAAAGACGGACATTCACGGAAAGGTCACCCAGACCGACCGGAATAGACGAGGATCTGAACTACTGGTATCCAGCCCTTTCACCGTGTATTTCGGCGGATCACCACCACAAGTAATCTCCATCCTCTCCAAGACTATGAAAGAACCGATATCCATCTCTCAAACGGCTCTCACAGGAACAACAGGATACTATTTAGATAGAATCCTTTTTTATTTCTCTCAAACACATTTAGATATTTACCAAAGTTAATCAGTGCAGCCGAAGGAACTTCCATTTACATTTATATAATAAAATAGGTATTTTCAAAGTATATTTGATTTAATTATTATTTTAAAATTCCCCGCTCATTAACAGTTATTACAACTGATCTATTTCAGGTTTTCCTGACCCCAACAACAATAAAGAAGCCGGCAGCATCACAAACGTCTGAGGGCTGACGAACCTTTACCTTCCAGATTTTCAGGTCTATTCCGGATTCCCGCCAGGCTTTTCGCATGTCATCCAATAGAAGATAAGCCGTCTGGAAAAGAGTTCCACCAAATTGGTATCGAGTTTCTTCATAACCATCCACAGCAACTACCCAGCCGCCAAGTTTCACAAGGGAAACAACTCTTCGCACAATTCTCCGGTAGTCATCGATGTCGGTTGTGGCAGATTTCAGACAAAATAACGTAACAACAGCATCGACCGGTTTGAGAACGGAAGGGGCCAAGGGATGGTCCTGTCTGACGTCACTCACAGTACAGAACGGCTCTCACCTTCTGTCGTATCTCTTCTTCCATATCGGCCATTGTCCTTCTGTAATATACACAGACACATGTACTGATATTTTAAGTATATTCAGTTGATAAATATTATTTATTAATTATGGAATATTAATGGTAACCAACCTATTAAATTTGCTTTCACTGGTAGGGAAAAGGTAAAATTAGTTAATTGATAACTAGAACCTTTCGTGGGTAGTCAGTCTGTTCGTTACGACGACACAAAATCGACAGGTGTGTTAAATTTACCTGCTGGAGATAAAAGGTTACATACGAGGTGCGGAGCCAAAATAGTAACTGGTATAAAAACCTATAATTCTCCAGTTCGTCTTCTTTGTTAGAGAAATCGTGGTCCAGAGTTCCATTCCACCATTTTGCTAGAACCTCTCTGTTCCCCTTGACCAGGTCGCTGAAGTAGATCTCTGTAAAACACGGAGCGGCGCTGATGGCGCTGTAGACGGTCGGTCCTGTGCCCACATCCAGCAGAGTTTACCCGTTAATATCGCCGTTGGATAAGAAATTAACTCAGCTTAAACACCTTTAAAATATCCCGATCTAAGCCAACATTAATTATGAACGACTGAAGATCATTAGTTTATTAAAGGAGAGAAATGTACTGGATTAACTCTTTCACTATCTTGAAAGAATCGATAGAAATCTGTAGAAATACCTCCCATGTATAGGATAACTTTGTTGTGTTCTTACTTTGAGAGTAACAGAACCTTTACATCTAGTATTAAAAATCTTTTAATACTGCCAAAGAACGTCGCGTAAAAAAGAACAAGAATATAATATTTCAATCAGGAATTATTTTCAATATTCCTTCTTTTTTAAAAATATTTCGAAATACATTTGGCTAAATATATAATACAAAGTGATTTCCAGCGGAATGTTCGGGGTTGGGTCGCAGTGGCTCTCAGAAAATGTACTCAGATCTCCCATCAACGGGAGACCAGCAGCAGGTGGCTACAGAGAAAGTGTTTACTACCTCTCTTTTGTCTGAAGGTGGATGGGAATTGAGAGATCAAAATTATCCGGAGTAAAAGAGTCGATACAGAAGTGTGAGATTATACGATGACGTAAGAGGCCAATAAACCTTTACGGATACCAACAAGGTTCGAGTGAGAGACTTCATATCCGCCTCCATTATTTATCGAAGTACAAAAATTCAAGGAAGCTCATTGTTCTCTGTACAAAGTTAACCCCTACATTTGAACAACAGTCCGAATACTTTCTCTTTTGTGAGCCGATATGGAAGCTGTGAGGCTCCATCAATATTCCTTACAGATTACTGTCCCTTTACTGAACGATGGGGCCAAATCAAAGTCCATTTACTTACTCTGTTAAACGGTTCCTCAGCACCAAGATTAAGGTGATGAATCTTTTTCCTATGATGACAATAATTTTTATCAGTGATCGTCAAATATAAAGTGAACTTCGCTAATCATAATCTCCTTCAAGAAAGTCTCATTTTTGTCTAAAGTATAATGTGCATCACATAGGAAATTATTTCAGTAGAAAGAATACAACTGTGGTGAGGTCTGCTCTGAGGAAATTCTCCCACGAATACGATAGAGCTTAGACCGGTCTCTGAAGAAAGAAATCTCATTTATTAAGTGTCTACCAGTAAAGAGCCTCTCTGTGCGAAAAAAGAGCCCCTGAAGTAATAATAGGAAGAAGAATTTGTGCTTAACATTATATTACCTTTGTACGACCGATGGATTCCAACCAGCCGTCAAAGATTAAACTGTGAATAATGTACCGGCGACTGCCACTTGATGATGGAAATTTTCAAGGTTCTTACCGCTAGAGAAAATCTCATGAAGCCATTTAATTACAACTTTCCTCTCTTCAGCCAGTTCCGTGTAGAATTTTCGGAGATAACCGTAGGCGTCAAAGTCTTTTACGTAATCAGTCTTCATTTCTCCAGATAGGAAACAGCAACAGTTCGACTATAAAAAAACCATAATTGTAATGAACGTGTGATGTTTCTTATGTATTACCTGACCGATCTTCACAGGTGAGTGACATGCTAAAAGGATTTTGGCTATAAGTAAACAAACATTCAAAATTCAGAGCAATTTACCAAATACACAAAAAATACAGTAACTCCTCAAGTGTCCAAATTATTCGGTTGATGAAAATTTTCGAGAATGATCATTTCAGAAAATAATTGGCGATGAGCCGCTCCAAAAGATGTAGTCCTCGATAAATAATATTTTCGTAGTTTACATTTTAATTAGTTATGCTAATCTTTTTATATTATTCAGCTAATTAAGCTATCTTCAATTATTACTTAAATATTGCTAGTTGATAACCAATAATCATTCTTCGGATAACTGTTTCTAAATCTGCTGATTCCACCAAATATGGTCATCCTCTCCTTCATTAACACCAAACTTTTATATTTCTCAGGCAATGTATAAATAGTAAAAATCAAAGACTAATATCAGGAGAAATGTGGCAAATTTCGAGAGAAGGATCATATCGGTTCCAGAGAGATCCAACAGATATTTATAGCAGAACTTTTTAACTTTCAATTGGCTAAACATCTTGATAAACCCACAAAATGGGATATGACTGTTGTGGTTTGGGGACACGATTAGATTTAATATTAATTCCAGATAATTCACCAAAACCTGGTAAAATCACTTTTAATAAATTTTAATCTTGCCCGATATAAACCAGATCTAAGATAATAATCCCTGGCATCTTTCCTGTTATTAGAAAACGACAAAAAAATATATTTAATCCATGATCTTAATAACATTCGAAAATCTATTTTAAGAGAAAAACTGATAAAGGTTCCGTTAACACTCCATTGAAAGGGAAAATATCCGTAGTGTTATACCGATGCTGTTTTTCCTGGTACCTCTTGAAATATGAAAATTAGATAGAAAAGCACGAAGACATCGCCGTCTACCGGATGAAAAGTCAGTTAAATCTGCTAGGAAATATAATCATATTGGGCGCCTGTTTATCATCCAATTGATGATGTCTGGTCCGAGGGTTTAGTTGATTTGCAGTCTTTGGCTGAATAGAACAATAGATATTAATACATCGTATATATGCTGGATGGATTTTTAAAATATGCATAAAGTGTTTTCTTAAATAATAGGAAATTGAAATGTTGGATAGAAGATATGAAACATTTATTCAATTAATTAACGATTAATATGCAAAATAAATTGGTTAAAAGAGCAATTGAAATGATTTTGAAAAGCTGTATTAAGGAGCTCATTCTTACCTTGCATATAATCAGCGTAAAACTGATGTAGTTGACAGATTTAATAAATGTATAAGATTATTTGTGAAAATCTTTACGAGGATATTAATAGTAATTGGATGAGCATTATAAGTAAGATTAATAACAATATAACCAATAAAATAGGAGTTTGCCTGTGCTGAAAGAAGAAAGTAAAACAAAAATGAAAGTAAAGTAGACAGAAAGATAAATAAAGAAGGAAAGAAAGAACAATAAACTCAGACTAAAAGATCATATTTTAAAAAGAATATTAATTTTGACTGCAGTTTCACGAAAAATAGACGGAGTGTATATTGAAAATCCTAATGATTAATAAGGTTGTTCAAGAGTCATATAATGTAAAATCAATAAATGTAGGTAAAATATTAGAAACTAATAAGAGCGGATTATACAAGAAAGAAACCTGGTCCATTAAAAGTGTTACTGGATCAAAGATGACTGAACTGTACATCAGATAGTGTTACTATATTATCAACTCCTCCACATAACCTCATCAATAGCAGTTGATTAACTCTTGTGAAAATAACTGTATATTTGTTTGTGTGTGTGTGTGTTTTCTGTTGATTAAAATTTACATCTTATCTATTTGTTTTTTACTACATAAATTATCTATACAAATTTGCAGTTTTAAATTGTTATTCTATAGGGATATTTCTATTGTCTTTTCTAGTCGCTCGCTATCTAAAGAAAGAATATTGTTGTAGAAATGGATGAACATACATATAATTGACGATGCTGTCTACTGAATGTGCAAAAAAGCATATTATATGAGGGAAGGATCTACTTAATTTGTGCATTTAATTAATGAAAACAAGATCCAGGTATGTCAGAAGATAATATCTTCCTATCTTCAAGTATAAACTCACGGTAGGTAATGCTGTTTTAAACAATTTCTTTATAAAACCTTCTTCTGTTAATTCCCTGGTAGCCACAGAGACCTTTTCTTGTGAAACTCTGATCATTTATTGTTATTTGTGTTTATGTTTGGTCACAAACTTATCCGCGTATCCATAAAATATAAGAAGATAGAAAGAAATGCAGTTGAGTCATTTGGTTGTTACTTTATAATCTGCTATCATTTTGTCATATGACACTTGGTTTTGAAAGAAGTTGGTTAATGAAAGGGAGTCGACGTGCACTGTATAATGAAGGTTGTAATTTGATAAAAGAACGTTCAGGTTGTTTCCTACAGATTTTATAGACTTTATTAGAAATATGTAGTCAAGCAGGTATGAGCAGTCAACAGATGAATTAAGGTCAAGCCTTCAGAATTACATATAGCGACCTTTATATCATAAAATCGACTTTATACAAACCAGTATATAATACACGTTTCTTGCTTAACTTGTTGAATATTTGATGTTTGAAGATTAAAATATTTCACCTGTGTTTATTGTAAAGATGCTAACTTAAAATACAAATGAAGAGACGTTCGTAGAGGCTCTAAATCTGGCTGTCACCCATCTATTAGATCTGTTTATGTCTATCATCCTGAGCAGGTATAGTTAATCCTTGTTTGACACCTATATCATAGATTTTCCCAATTGTATTGTAGTCCGTGTTTGTGTTTTCCTCCCGATTGTATCAACTTTGGTGTCGCTTTCGAACAGACCCCTGCGGGCAGCTGATCAACACTATTTCTTAAAAGTGTAACTATTGTATGGTTTGGTGACGGGAGAATTTAGGCGGTGATGGGAAAGTTTCTGTAACGAGTAACAAGTTAATAAACCAGTAGGAGAGAGCAGAACTTCTAAGAACAAGATCTCGGAACGTATAGACCTCTGCACAGTAATTAAAATTTAAAATGGGAAGAGTAGGGCAGTGGGTCCATTAGATGAAACACTGCAGGTGTTTTAACAGAGGTGAGCGCTCGGTGACCTAACTACCTTTAGTGCTATCGGTAAAATTTTTATCCATGGCGACTTTCTTCCTACCGTCAGGGTAACAATGTGTGATAGTTACATGGTATGTTGGTGATAAACAAAGAATAAATATAAGAAAAACAGGTGAGAACACACTGCCTTCAGAGGGTTAAATATGCAGAAAATGAATATCATATTTAGTGCAAACTACCAACAGGTCGGCTTTCGAGGCTGGAGAAAACCAGACATCAATTCCGATTATTAAGAGTTTGATGTTTTCTTTGCTCTCCCGATAGACTTTGGTACAAAATCTGATTGACTGATTTAATGAAGGCTGAACCTTGAAATAACAATAATTATTATAATATAAACACAAAAGTCAGAAGAAAAACACGATGCAATAACCTTCTGGAACTATGACTTACTGGTTCCTCTTCACTTAGTTTCACACGAAGTTCCCGCTCTCTGGCGGATGAAGCTGGAAGCACAATTTCTGACAGTCCGTATTTAATACACCTTTCCCAGTTGGGGAAAAGGGCGGGCTAAAAGTAATGAGGAGAGTTTTCTTTAACCCAATCGGACACCAGTCGAGAAACAGCTGACCGACCGATCAACGATAACAACAAGGCACAACTTTAGTTCCTGGATTTTACTTTACTTCAGTTCACGTGGATCCTTCATTGCTTTTCCCCGAGCCTCCCTATTTGTCAGACACTTATTCCTTGTTTTATCTTCATTTGTCAGTTTCTGGTTGTTGTTAATCTCGAGAGCAGTTTGTATTCTTTGTTCCCTAAAGGAAGAAAGCAATAGTGGTGTCACTAACCAGCCGAATGATTGGGTCCATGTTCGGAGACACCACATATTAAAATGTGAGTAATAGTTCTAGTTAATTAATCCCAGGTGTCTTTACCGTGCTCCTTTTCTAAGATGTTTTGCTAGAAGAGAGAAGAAATATTACCCTGATAATTCGCTTGGGTGACCCAGAAGTCCCACTTAAAAGAAAATTTTAGATTGTGACTTTTGTCCTTTACACATTCGAATTGGGATCGATGCTCTACTACCTGCCGTATGGCGCCATATGTTTACCTTTAATAATCAGATGCACCTGGCTCCTAGTGTCTTCTACTGTTCGTGCGCGATTCGTGGGTCCCTAATTCTTATCTCTCAAGATGGCTGAACATAATAATCGCCGTCTTGTCCTTTCTTTTCCAAGAGAATATTTCTTAAAAGTCTGTAGAGCAGGAAGATTAAAATGATGGTGGTACAGACCATAGGAACTTTTGAAGCTCAGGTTTTTCTCGAGTTTTGTATTAAAAAAGGCGGGAGAGGTTTTGGAAGGATCACGGAAAAAAGAGACAATAGGGATAAGAAACGGAAGCATGCTAAACGCAGCCCGATGCAGATGAAGTGGAGTTTAAGGGTTTTAATCAGTAAAGTGTATAAATCCCAGTTGACCGCTGCCTGAGGAAAACTACAAATAATGAACTTGCTAAAGATCTGGTTATCGAAAACATTGGTGATTCAAATGAACTTTTAGACTATTTCCGAGGATCACAAGAGAAAACTATTTTAAATATTGTCAAAAAAGACAATTTTGATCGTCATAATGTCCTCTGCCAAGAATGTTCCGAACCTGGAGAAATCTTGAATATCTTTCATTCGACGAAACTGATGACAGCCAACTTTAGAGTTCACGGAGCAATTACCCTTAAAGATCGGTTTGAAAAGGGAGGAGCAGAATTACTGGCGTCCGACCAACATCTTTGAATATTTTTAGGTATCAGTTCCTTAATTTCACTGCAGAATAACAAGAAACTAATATCCGTCTCACTAATTATCCAGATAATAGCAACTACCCAACCTGTCAAGTTTCACAAGGGAAACAACTCTTCGCACAATTCTCCGATAGTCGTCCATGCCGAACTCCGCAAATTTAAGTGAATATTCTGTAACAAAAGCATAAACCGGTTTAAGAACGGAAGGTGCCAAGGAATGGTCCTTTCTTACGTGACAGTGCCGAACGGCTCTTACTGTTTCTTGTATCAATTTTCCATCAGGCGTCTTCTCCTTCTGTAGTCTACAGAGAGAGATGTAATGAATATCTCACATAAATAAAATAATATTATTAATGTATTTTGTCGTATTAAAGGTAAGAAAGCAGCCGAATGTCTATGATTGGTAGGAAAACGAAAAATGTACTTATATTCTCTGAATAAAACCATTTTGTGGATAATAAGTCCGTTCGTTAACACACCTGACAGCCCACGGTGACCAGGTCACTAAATAGGAAACAAAAGCCAACCTATGATTTTCAAGTTGACCCACTTCGTCAAACGTGGTAGAGAAATCGTGGTCCAGAGTTCCATTCCACCATTTTGCTAGAACCTCTCCGTTCCTCTCGTCCAGGTCGCTGAAGTAGATGTCTGTGGAACACGGAGCGGCGCTGATGGCGCTATAGACGGTCGGTCCTGTGCCCACATCCAGCAGAGTTCTTCCGCTTATATCTCCTGCAAGGTAACAAAATTAATGGAGCTGACAATATTTAAGTGATCCCGAATTATAAGCCATGTTTAATTTTAAATTAGTTATATCAAATAACCTGCTTTAAAAGGTAGATTGGAATTATATTTATACTTCACGAATAATTAACAAACATATTTAACTATTTTAATTGATTCGTTTTAGGAGACTGCAGAAGGGGCCCCCATATAGGGACACAGTTACTGCAATCTTATTCTTGCCGTAATGCAGAGCTTTCATATTCTTTATTTGTATAAATAAAAGTACTTCTTGGACAATAAAACAGCAAACCTCAAGAAGAATATTATTTACGGAAAAGTAATTATTTTCTCTTCCCGTATTTGGTTTTCCCATGAACAAATCTATTTTCATGTACGCAACAGATATAAATATTCCAAGAGCGGCTCATTATTAAGTTTCAGACGGCAGCCGCCATTTCCAAAGAGCACAAACCTTTGTCCTCACATCTCCCATCTACGGAATCAGAGCGAGCGACTGCAGGCAGCTGAGCAGAAATACGTTTGCTTAGTCACTTACGTTTAATTCTGCGTGGAACCTTGAGGGCCGAGATGAGACCCTTGTAAAAGGTTTGATACAGGGGAGGGCGATAAACAGATCACGATCGCGACAGGACTCGAAATCGACTCTTAGCTATAGTGATATCCTATGTAATCTTTATTCCGACCCCTTTATTTGAACAAATATTGAATCACAAAGGATCTCATTGTTATTTAGAGGATAATAACATCTATATTTGAACAACAGCCCAATAATTTACCTTCCCCCAAAAACGTCGTCAGCTGTAAGATTTCTTGTAAACAGAAGACAGAGTTACACAGAACGAACGATGATGGGCGACTCGTCAAAACTCATTTACCTTTTATCATATAATACCGCAGTGTAAATAAATGATTTATGAATCTTTACCTGACGGATGAAAATGAACTTTATTCAAAGATCGTCTGCGATGAAAGTAGCATCACTTTCCTTAATCGTTTCACAAAACTTGATGGGATTTCTGTTTGTGTATTTTAGGTGACAGGAATACAGACAGGGCGTCACGTTGTCATAGGGTCGGCTATATATCACCTTATATATTATATAGGCATATACAACTACTATATAACTATTATTCTTAGTTGAAGGTATGTAACGATATAAACCACCGGTCATTTTTTGTATCTCTCGAATGATTCACACCATTAATCGTCCTGTCTTCAGGATCCCATATGTGGACAAAGTTAAGGAATTGTAAAGAGGAAGTGCAGTTAACTATGCTTTGATGCATTGGTAACGTAAGTAATTTGTTATAAAAATGAGAATTGTGATCGATCTAACGAAGGTCGGACTCTTTGAACAGAGATGGTCTTGGCTCCTATAATGATGTTATTATAGTATTTATTCCTGACTCTCTGGAAATATTTAGCGATAAACATTCATGCTACGTTACACATTACATAGAACCCTAAACGGAGGAAGCCAATAGTCGCTACCTTCGACCTGAACTGTCAAAGTCGTTTGGTCGACTGCGCACCGTCTAAATAGATGAGACAAGAAAAACAGTCTCTCTCTCTCTCTCTCTCTCTCTCTCTCTCTCTCTCTCTCTCTCTCTCCTCTCTCTCTCTCTCTCTCTCTCTCTCTCTCTCTCGGGATTGAGGTTAATTCAAGTCTTCAGCAAGGAATGAGCTCGTGTTTAACATTAATTCAACTCTGTACGGCCGAAAGTTACCTGCTTCATTTCAACTGTTAATAATGAACTTGAAAGTGACAACTGACAGAAAAGAAAACAGTTCTTCACCGCTAAAAAAGTCTCGTGTAGCCATTTCAGAGCCGTTTTCTTGTCTTCATTCAGCTCGGTGTAGAAAGTTTGGAGGAATCTGTAGGCGTCAAAGTCTTTCCCGTAGTCAGTGGACATTTCTCTCGGAGGTCTACAGAAAATAAACATAATTAGAATGGATGAGTGATGTTTATTATGTATACCTAACAGATCGTGACAGGTGACAATAATATGATCAAATAATTCTGTCGATAACCAAATAATAAACCCACAAATTATAAAGGGATCTCAAAATATGCAAAATTACAGTAAATCCTCCTGTGTTTGAATAATTCGGATGATGGAATTGTCACGGAATGGCGAAATATGAATGATCTTGAGATGAGACTGAAAGAAACGAATTAATGTGATGTTTCAGTGTTTGTGGTTTATATTATTGAGATAATTAAGCTGACTTCACCAATTTCATGGTTCAATAATTCAAACGGCTGGAACATCGTCCACAAATCTTGAACAAAGTGGGTACTGTTCAATAGAATGTGCACCTTCCCATTTTAAAATTTAATTACTGTGTAGAGCTCTATACGTTCCCCGATCTTTGCATTGGAAGTTCCGCACTCTCTTTCAGGTTTATTAACTTGGTAATCATTACAGAAACTTTCCCATCACCGCCTAAATTCTCCGTCACCAAATATACAATAGTTACACTTTTAAGAAATAGTGTTGATCAGCTGCCCGCAGGGGTCTGTTCGAAAGCGACACCAAAGTTGATACAATCGGAAGGAAAGCACAAACCCGGAACGACAATACACTAGGGAAATCTATCATAAATATGTCAACCAATGATTAGCTATTCCTGCTCAGGACAATTGACATAACCAGATCCAACAGATGGGTGGCAGCCAAATTTAGATCTTCTACGCACATTTCTTCATTTTTTGCATTATGTAAATAAAAAATTTTCATCGAATTTAAGTGAAATATATTAATCTTCGAATATGAAATATATACTACAAGATTTGTAACAGGATACTTATGATCATGGGCATTCTGTAATACTGTGCAACGACATAAAGGCCACTTTATGGTATTCGGAAGGCTTGTCCTTAATTCACCTGTTGACTGCTCATGCCTGCTTGATCTACATGTTTCTAATAAAGTCTATAAAACCGGTCTGAAACAAGCTGAACGTTCATTTATCAAATTACAACCTACATTATGCAGTGCAAGTTTCCCAAGAAAAGGAGTCTCATCCAATTTTACAATAATAATCTGTTCTCTTTAGATAGCGAGCGACTAGAAAAGACAATAGAAATATCGCTATTGAAATAACAATTTAAAACTGCAAATTTGTATCGATAATTTATGTAACTAAAAGAAAATAGGTAAGATATCAATTTTATTCGAACAGAAAATTACACACACACAGACACACACACACACACACAACACACACACACACCACATACAGTTATTTTCACAATAGTTTGTTTATCACTTGCTATTGATGATCTTATATGGAGGAGATGATAATAGTAACTCCATCTGATGTACAGTTCAGTCGTCTTTGATCCAGTAACACTTTTAATGGGAAAGGTTTCTTTCTATAATCCGCTCTTAATTAGTTTCTAATATTTTACCTATATTTATTGGTTTACATTATATTACTCTTGAACAACGTTATTAATCATTAGGATTTTCAATATACAATCCGTCTAGTTTTCGTGAAACTGCAGTCAAAATTAAATATTCTTTTTAAAATATGAACTTTAAGTCTGAGTTTTATTATTTTCTTTCCTTCTTTATTTATCTTTCTGTCTACTTTACTTTCATTCTTGTTTTACTTTCTTCTTTCTGGACAGAGGAACTCATATTGTATTGGTTATATTGTTATTAATCTTACTTATAATGCTCATCCAATTACTATTAACATTCTGGTAAAGCTTTTCACAAATAATCTTATACATTTATTAAATCTGTCAACTACATCAGCTTTACGCTGATTATATGCAAGGTAAGAATGAGCTCCTTAATACAGCTTTTCAAAATCATTTCAATTGCGCTTTTAACCGATTCATTTTGCATATTAATTGTTAATTAATTGAATAAATATTTTATATCTTGTATCCAACCTTTCAATTTCCTTTTATTTAAGAAAACACTTTATGCATATTTTAAAAATCCATCCAGCATATATACGATGTATTAATATCTATTGTTCTATTCAGCCAAAGTCTGCAAATCAACTAAACCCTCGGACCAGACATCATCCTGTAGACGGCGATGTCGTCGTGCTATTCTATCTAATTTTCATATTTCAAGAGGTACCAGGAACAACAGCATCGGTATAACACTACGGATATTTTCCGATTCAATGGATTGTTAACTGGACCTTTATCAGTTTTCTCTTAAAGTAGAAATTCGAATGTTATTAAGATCAGGGATTAAATCTATTTCTATTTTTTTTCCTAATAACAGGAAAGATGCTTCGGATTATTATTTAAATATCGATTATAGCGAGCAAGATCAGATTTATTAAAAGTGATTTTACTAGGTTTTGGTGAATTATCTGGAACTAATATTAAATCTAATCGTGTTCCCAAACCACAACAGTCATATCCCAGTTTGTGGTTTTATCAAGATGTTTAGCCAATTGAAAGTAAAAATGTTCTGCTATAAATATCTGTTGGATTTCTCTTGAACCGACATGATCCTTCTCATAAAATTTTCCACTTTCCTCCTAACATTAATCTTTGATTTTTACTATTTATACATTGCCTTAGAAATATAAAAGTTTGGTGTTAATGAAGGAGAGGATGACCATATTTGGTGGAATCAGCAGATTTAGAAATAGATATCCGAAGAATGATTATTGATTATCAACTAGCGATATTCAAGTAATAATTGGAGATCGCTTAATTATCTTAATAATATAAAAAAAGAAATAGCATAATTAATTAAAGTGTAAACTACGAAAATATTATTTATCGAGGACTGCATCTTTTGGAGCGGCTCATTGAAAATTGTTCTGATTTCGTCATCTTCGAAAATTTTCATCAACCGAATAATTTGGACACTTGAGGAGTTATTGTATTTTTTTTGTATTTGGTAAATTGCTCTGAATTTTTAATGTTTGTTTACTTATAGCCTAAATCCTTTTAGCATGTCACTCACCTGTGAAGATCGGTCAGGTAATACATAAGAAACATAACCCGTTCATTCTAACTATGGCTATTTTAACAGTCGAACTATTGTTGTTTTCTATCGTGAGAAATGACGACTGATTACGTAAAAGACTTTGACGCCTACTGTTATCTCCGAAAATTCTACACTGAACTGTGTGAAATGAGGAAAGTCGTAATTAAATGGCTTCATGAGATTTTCTCTAGCGGTAAGAACCTTGAAAATTTCCATCAAGTGACAGTCGCCTGTACATTATACGCAATTTCATCTTTAACAGCCGGTAGGAATCCTTCGGTCGTACAAAGTTAATTTAATATTAAACACAAATTCTTCTTCCTATTATTATTTCAGGGCTCTTTTGTCGAACAGAGAGGTTCTTCCCTGGTTGACACTTAATAAATGAGATTTCTTTCTTCAGAGACCGGTCTAAGCTTTCTCCTATTCGTGGGAGAATTTCCTCAGGCCAGACCTCACCACCATATTATTCTTTCTACTGAAATAATTTCCTATCCAATGCACATTATCTTTTAGACAAAATTGAAACTTTCTTGAAGGAGATTATGATTAGCGAAGTTCACTTTATTTTGACGATCACTGATACCAATTATTGTCATCATAGGAAAAAGATTCATCAACTTAATCTTGGTGCTGAGGAACCGTTTAACAGAATAAGTAAATGGACTTTGACTTGGCCCCATCGTTCAGTAAAGGGACAGTGAATCTGTAAGGAATATTGATGGAGCCTCACAGCTTCCATATCGGCTCACAAAAGAGAAAGTATTCGGACTGTTGTTCAAATGTAGGGATACCTTTGTACAGAGGACAATGAGTTTCCTTGAATTTTTGTACTTGCATACATAATGGAGGCGGATATGAAGTCTCTCACTCGAACCTTGTTGGTATCCGTAAAGGTTTATTAGCCTCTTACGTCATCGTATAATCTCACACTTCTGTATCGACTCTTTTACTCCGGTTTCTTTCGATCTCTCAATTCCCATCCACCTTCAAACAAAAGAGAGGTAGTAAACACTTTCTCTGTAGCCACCTGCTGCTGGTCTCCCTCCATCCGTTGATGGGAGGTCTGAGTACATTTTCTGAGAGCCACTGCGACCCAACCCCGAACATTCCGCTGGAAATCACTTTGTATTATATATTTAGCCAAATGTATTTCGAAATATTTTTTAAAGAAAGGATTGAAATAAAATTTATTTTTGTTCTTTTTTTGTGATTCTTTGGCATTATTTAAAAGATTTTTAATACTAGATGTAAAGGTCCCTGTTACTCTCAAAGTAAGAACACAGCAAAGTTATCCTATATATGGAAGGTATTTCTACAGATTTCTATCGATTCTTTCAAGATAGTGAAAGAGTTAATCCAGTACATTTCTCTCCTTTAATAAACTAATGATTTTCAGTCGTTCATAATTAATGATGGCATAGATCGGGCTATTTTAAAAGGTGTTTAAGCTGAGTTAATTTCTTATTCAAAGGCGATATTAACGGGGAAACTCTGCTGGATGTGGGCACAGGACCGACCGTCTACAGCGCCGTCAGCGCCGCTCCGTGTTTTACAAATATCTACTTCAGTGATCTGGTGAAGGAGAACAGAGAGGTTCTAGCAAAATGGTGGAATGGAACTCTGGACCACGATTTCTCTACCACGTTTGACGAAGTGGCTCAACTGGAGAATCATAGGTTTTTATACCAGTTACTATTTTGGCTCCGCGCACCTCGTTTGTAACCTTTTATCTCCACCAGGTAAATTTAACACACCTGTCGATTTTGTGTCGTCGTAACGAACAGACTGACTACCCACGAAAGGTTCTAGTTATTAATTAACTAATTTTACCTTTTCCCTACCAGTGAAAGCAAATTTAATAGGTTGGTTACCTTTAATATTCCATAATTAATAAATAATATTATCAAATGATTATCCGTAAAATATTCAGTATATCTGTCTGTGTATATTACAGAAGGACTATGGCCGAGATGGAAGAAGAGATACGAGAGAAGGTTAGAGCCGTTCTGTACTGTGACGTCAGACAGGACCATCCCTTGGCCCCTTCTGTTCTCAAACCGGTCGATGCTGTGGTTACGATATTATGTCTGAAATCTGCCACAACCGACATCGACGACTACCGGAGAATTGTGCGAAGAGTTGTTTCCCTTGTGAAACTTGGCGGCTGGGTTGTTGCTGTGGATTCTTATGAAGAAACTCGCTACCAATTTGGTGGAACTGTTTTCCAGACGGCTTATCTTCTGTTGGATGACATGCGAAAAGCCTGGCAGGAATCCGAATAGACCTGAAAATCTGGAAGTTAAAGGTTCGTCAGCCCTCAGACGTTTGTGATGCTGCCGGCTTCTTTGTTGTTGCTGGGGTCAGGAAAACCTGAAATGGATCAGTTGTAATAACTGTAATGAGCGGTGAATTTTAAATAATAATTAATTCAAATATACTTTGAAAATCCCTATTTTATTATATAAATGTAAATGGAAGTTCCTTCGGCTGCAATGATTAACCTAGGTAAATATCTAATTGTGTTTGAAAGAAATAAAAAAGGAATCTATCTAAATAGTTTCCTTTTGTTCCTGTGAGAGCCGTTTGTGAGATGGATATCGGTTCTTTCTTAGTCTTGGAGAGGATGGAGTTTACCTGTGGTGGTGATCCGCCGAAATACACGGTGAAGGGGCTGGATACCAGTAGTTCAGATCCTCGTCTAATCCAGTCGGTCTGGGTGACCTTTCCACGAATGTCCGTCTTTAATACAGTGGATGAGAAGAAGGGAAGCTCCTACCTGAGGTTTCCAGGCTCGGAACATTCTTCTCCGTTGTCTCGATATCGACCTGAATTTCTTCTAGTTATTTATTCGGTGATTATTGATTCCGCAATTCAGCCTACAAAACGCGACGACAGACAAACAGCTTCAGCAGTGGATTCTGTCTGATGGGATCGAACACAGGCGGATGATGATTTATCCAAACGGACAAATCAGGTAACAGAAAGATCGTATCAAACTTTCTCGTCCGATCGGTAGGTGGTTTGATACTCGACTGCTCCTCATATTTCCTATTTTTATAACTTCGCTGTTAAACAAGAAAGGAAAATAAGAACAGATGATGGTAAATCCCTGCTTAAAACAGGGTCCTGTAAACGGGATCCTGGAGATCGGTCCCGGATGTTTCACCGCTCGCTCATCTGAATATTCAGTGATGCCACCATCACTTCATTCCTTAATCTCTCCTGTCTCTCTGAAAGCATCTTTTAGCTCGAGAAAGAACATCCGCGGAGCTCCATCTGTTCATTCGTCCAGAGAGACAGGTAAACGAATCCGACTTCTGCACAACACAAACGAACAGTAGAAAGACTGGGAGCCACCGACGACGGACGGCGCCGAGCTGTGGCTGATCGACGACCCCAGGGGAGAGTTTAAAAAATTCCAAGAGAACAATTTTCCTTTCAGCTGATTTCTGCCGGTCACTCGAGGGTATCCTCGGAAACTGTAGTAAATAACATTTAATTCATCCATTTTTAACAACAGGAAATAACGGAGCTGTAGAGAATCTCGTCGAGGCGAGAACGACGATAGTAGATTTACAACCGGCTGATGGCCTACAAATGCGAGGAATGTTTGGATTTTTCCTCCACGATATTTTTTAATGAGTGATGTAGCAGACAGTTCATCCCACTGAAGACAAATGGCAGCGGTTCTCATAGTTCCCTGTTGGTACAGTAGAATGCGATGTTTTTGAGAAATGTAATATTTTAACTAGAATTCAGATATCTTATCTTTCATGCAAAATGGAATAGAAAACCATGACAATTCCAAATACAAATCTGACAGCTGGATGAACACAGTCGGTACCATGTCTTCGTTAAATATTTCTAAACTCAGTTGCAGGCATCAATAGTAAGTAACTCAAGCCTCAACTCAATATTTAACTATACAGCTTAGCGGTGATTTAAGGGTAAACATGTCCACTGACCAACCTTTGAATTTGTTTAGTAGTCCTTTCACTGGAAATAGTTTCGATTGTTCCACCAATCTCTTAAGTTGACACCTAAACTGGCCCTTCCCATTGGCTTATATTTTTCCCTTTTGAGTGTAAAAAAACAATCTTGAGGGTGAGTGCAGACTTGGCGACTAACGGCACGTGCCTACCGTCATACTAATTCTCAAAGACTTCTAGATCTCCCACTCAGAGCACAGACATTACCATTGGATAATTCCAGTAAATATTTTGGTAAAATAATCAAATCTTAAATTACAAGATCTTAGCAAAATATAGAAAAAATACTAAGATTAATGTCATATCAACGTAGTTGATGCTCTTCAGACAAAACGATGATACTTTAGTACGAGTGGACATCGAACTGTTATGTAATTCAGCATCTTTGAGTTATCTCCAAGACAAAAGTTAATGAGAGGGTCTCTGAGGTGCGACGTTTGGAATATTCCATCAACGAGTACAGCTTGGTGTGCAAACATGAGTAGCTAACGTAAATTATGGAGATAACTTTATAAATAATAAAACTCCTCTGCTTCATCATCAATAATCATTTTAAAAGGACGAGAGTTAAATCAGCCTAAGAATATTTAACTGGAATCATCGCCCACATTTCTGTAGGTAGTGTATCCGGACCTGGATACACTGACGGTGGGTTATACTGTGTACAGAATACAGCTGCTCGCTAATTACTGACATAGGATTACGACTAATTCTCATTCTGTGGGAGCAAAGAATACAAACGGCTCTCGTGATCAACAACAAACAGAATCTGACAAAGAAGAGAAAACAAAGCATAAAGATCGGTGAAGTAGAGAGTCTCGCCTAAAATACTGACAGAGACAGGAGAACTGAAGTGAAATAGCAGGACGACAGTTGAGTCCGTTTATCATCGTTGAACGGCCGGTCAGCTGACGTTCGTCTGGTGTCCGATTGGTTAAAGAAACTCTCCTTATTACTTTAGCCCGCCCCCTTTTCCCCAACTGGGAAAGGTGTATTAAATGCGGACTGTCAGAAATTGTGCTTCCAGCTTCATCCGCCAGAGAGCGGGAACTTCGTGTGAAACTAAGTGAAGAGGAACCGGTAAGTCATAGTTCCAGAAGGTTATTGCATCGTGTTTTTCTTCTGACTATTTTGTGTTTATAGTATAATAATTATTATTATATTCAAGGTTCAGCCTTTATTAAATCAGTCAATCAGATTTTGTACCAAAGTCTATCGGGAGAGCAAAGAAAACATCAAACTCTTAATAATTCGGAATTGATGTCTGGTTTTCTCCAGCCTCGAAAGCCGACCTGTTGGTAGTTTGCACTAAATATGTTAATCATTTTCTGCCTTATTTAACCCTCTGAAGGCAGTGTGTTCTCACCTGTTTTCTTTATATTTATTCTATTTTTATCACCAACATACCATGTAACTATCACACATTGTTACTCTGACGGGGTAGGAAGAAAGATGCACCTGGATAAAGAGTGTACCGATAGCACTCTAGGTAGTTAGGTCAGCGAGCACTCACCTCTGTAAAACACCTGCAGTTTGTTCATCTAATGGACCCACTGCCCCACCCTTCCCATATTTAACTCTAATTACTGTGTAGAGGTCTATACGTTCCCCGATCTTTGCATTGGAAGTTCTGCTCTCTCTTTCGGGTTTATTAACTTGTTAATCGTTACTGAAACTTTGCCATCACCGCCTAAATTCTCCGTCACCAAACCATACAATAGTTACACTTTTAAGAAATAGTGTTGATCAGCTGCCCGCAGGGGTCTGTTCGAAAGCGACACCAAAGTTGATACAATCGGGAGGAAAACACAAACACGGACGTACAATACAATTGGAAAAATCTATGATATAGGTGTCAAACAAGGATTAACTATACCTGCTCAGGATGATTGACATAAATAGATCTAACAGATGGGTGACAGCCAAATTTAGAGCCTCCTCGAACATTTCTTCATTTTTTCCATTAATTAAATTAAAATTTTTTCATCGAATTTAAGTGAAATATATTAATCTTCGAATATGAAATATATACTACAAGATTTGTAACAGGATACTTATGAACATGGGCATTCTGTAATACTGTGTAACGACATAAAGGCCACTTTATTATATTCGGAAGGCTTGACCTTAATTCACCTGTTGACTGCTCATGCCTGCTTGATCTACATGTTTCTAATAAAGTCTATAAAACCGGTCTGAAACAAGCTGAACGTACATATATCAAATTACAACCTGCATTATGCAGTGCAAGTTTCCCAAGAAAAGGAGTCTCATCCAATTTTACAATAATAATCTGTTCTCTTTAGATAGCGAGCGACTAGAAAAGACAATAGAAATATCGCTATTGAATAACAATTTAAACCTGCAAATTTGTATCGATAATTTATGTAACTAAAAGCAAATAGATAAGATATCAATTTTAATCATCAGAAATGCACACACACACACACACACACACACACACATACAGTTATTTTCACAATAGTTTGTTTATCACTTGCTATTGATGATGTTATGTGGAGGAGATGATAAGATAGTAACTCCATCTGATGTACAGTTCAGTCGTCTTTGATCCAGTAACACTTTTAATGGGAAAGGTTTCTTTCTTGTATAATCCGCTCTTAATTAGTTTCTAATATTTTACCTACATTTATTGATTTTACATTATATGACTCTTGAACAACGTTATTAATCATTAGGATTTTCAATATACAATCCGTCTATTTTTCGTGAAACTGCAGTCAAAACTAAATATTCTTTTTAAAATATGATCTTTCTGTCTGAGTTTATTGTTTTTTCTTTCCTTCTTTTTTTTATCTTTCTGTCTACTTTACTTTCATTCTTGTTTTACTTTCTTCTTTCTGGACAGAGGAACTCATATTGTATTGGTTATATTGTTGTTAATCTTGCTTATAATGGTCATCCAATTACTATTAACATCTTCGTAAAGATTTTCACAAATAATCGTATATATTTATTAAATCTGTCAACTACATCAGCTTTACCCTGATTATATGCAAGGTGGAATGAGCTCGTTAATACAGCTTTTCAAAATCATTTCAATTGCTCTTTTAACCGATTCAAATTGCATATTAATTGTTAATTAATTGAATAATATATCTTGTATCCAACATTTCAATTTCCTTTTATTTAAAAAACACTTTATGCATATTTTAAAAATCCATCCAGCATATATACGATGTATTAATATCTATTGTTCTATTCAGCGAAAGACTGCAAATCAACTAAACCCTCGGACCAGACATCATCCTGAAGACGGCGCTGTCTTCGTGCTATTCTATCTAACTTTTCCTGTTTCATGAGGTACCAGGAACAACAGCATCGGTATAACACTACGGATATTTCCTCATTCAATGGAGTGTTAACTGGACCATTATTAGTTTTTCTCTTAAAGTAGAATTTCGAATGTTATTAAGATCATTGATTTAATTTTTTTCCAAATAACAGCAAAGATGCCTGGAATTATTATCTTAAATCTGGTTTATATCGGGCAAGATTCAAATTTATTTAAAGTGATTTTACCAGGTTTTGGTGAAATATCTGGGATTAATATTAAATCTAATCGTGTTCCAACACCACAGCAGTCATATCCCAGTTTGTGGGTTTATCAAGATGTTTAGCCAATTGAATGTTAAAAAGTTCTGCTATAAATATCTGTTGGATTTCTCTTGAACCGACATGATCCTTCTCACAAATTTGCCACTTTCCTCCTAACATTAGACTTTGATTTTTACTATTTGTACATTACCTGAGAAATATAAATTTTGGTGTTAATGAAGGAGAGGATGATCATATTTGCTGGAATCAGCAGATTTAGAAACAGAAATCTGAAGAATGATTATTGATTATCAACTAGCGATATTCAAGTAATAATTGGAGATAGCTTAATTATCTTAATAATATAAAAAAGAAATAGCATAATTAATTAAAGTGTAATCTAGGAAAATATTATTTATCGAGGACTGCATCTTTTGGAGCGACTCATTGAAAATTGTTCATATTTCCTCATCCTCGAAAATTTTCATCAACCGAATAATTTGGACACTTGAGGAGTTACTGTATTTTTTGTGTATTTGTTAAATTGCTCTGAATTTTTAATGTTTGTTTACTTATAGCCAAAATCCTTTTAGCATGTCACTCACCTGTGAAGATCGGTCAGGTAATACATAAGAAACATCACCCGTTCATTCTAACTATGGTTATTTTTACAGTCGAACTGTTGTAGTTTCCTGTCGGGAGAAATGACGACTGATTACGTAAAAGACTTTGACTCCTACTGTTATCTCCGAAAATTCTACACGGAACTGAATGCAGTGAGGAAAGACGTAATTAAATGGCTTCATGAGATTTTCTCTAGCGGTAAGAACCTTGAAAATTTCCATCAAGTGACAGTCGCCTGTACATTATTCACAGTTTAATCTTTGACGGCCGGTAGGAATCCTTCGGTCGTACAAAGTTAATGTAATGTTAAGCACAAATTCTTCTTCCTATTATTACTTTAGGGGCTCTTTTGTCGTACAGAGAGGCTCTTCCCTGTTTGACACTTAATAAATGAGATTTCTTTCTTCAGAGACCGGTCTAAGCTTTCCCCTATTCGTGGGGGAATTTCCACAGATCAGACCTCACCATCGTTTTATTCTTTTTACTGAAATAATTACCTATCCAATGCACATTATCTTTTAGACAAAAATGAGACTTTCTTAAAGGAGATTATGATTAGTGAAGTTCACTTTATTTTTGACGATCTCTGATAAAAATTATTGTTATCATAGGAAAAAGATTCATCAACTTAAAGTTGGTGCTGAGGAACCGTTTAACAGATTAAGTAAATGGACTTTGATTTGGCCCCATCGTTCAGTAAAGGGACAGTAAATCTGTAAGGAATATTGATGGAGCCTCACAGCTTCCATATCGGCTCACAAAAGAGAAAGTATTCGGACTGTTGTTCAAATATAGGGATTACCTTTGTACAGAGGACAATGAGTTTCCTTGAATTTTTGTACTTGCATAAATAATGGAGGCGGATATGAAGTCTCTCACTCGAACCTTGTTGTTATCCGTAAAGGTTTATTGGCCTCTTACGTCATCGTATAATCTCACACTTCTGTATCGACTCTTTTACTCCGGTTTCTTTCGATCTCTCAATTCCCATCCACCTTCAAACAAAAGAGAGGTAGTAAACACTTTCTCTGTAGCCACCTGCTGCTGGTCTCCCTCCTTCCGTTGATGGGAGGTCTGAGTACATTTTCTGAGAGCCACTGCGACCCAACCCCGAACATTCCGCTGGAAATCATTTTGTATTATATATTTAGCCAAATGTATTTCGAAATATTTTTTAAAGAGAAGGAATATTGAAAATAATTCCTGATTGAAATATTATATTCCTGTTCATTTTTACGTGATTCTTTGGCAGTAATTAAAAGATTTTTAATACTAGATGTAAAGGTCCCTGTTACTCTCAAAGTAAGAACACAACAAAGTTATCCTATATATGGAAGGTATTTCTACAGATTTCTATCGATTCTTTCAAGATAGTGAAAGAGTTAATCCAGTACATTTCTCTCCTTTAATAAACTAATGATCTTCAGTCGTTCATAATTAATGATGGCTTAGATCGGGCTATTTTAAAAGGTGTTTAAGCTGAGTTAATTTCTTATCCAAAGGCGATATTAACGGGGAAACTCTGCTGGATGTGGGCACAGGACCGACCGTTTACAGCGCCGTCCAGCGCCGCTCCGTGTTTTACAAATATCTACTTCAGTGATCTGGTGAAGGAGAACAGAGAGGTTCTAGCAAAATGGTGGAATGGAACTCTGGACCACGATTTCTCTACCACGTTTGACGAAGTGGCTCAGCTTGAGAATCATAGGTTTTTATACCAGTTACTATTTTGGCTCCGCACCTCGTTTGTAACCTTTTATCTCCACCAGGTAAATTTAACACACCTGTCGATTTTGTGTCGTCGTCGTAACGAACAGACTGACTACCCACGAAAGGTTCTAGTTATCAATTAACTAATTTTACCTTTTCCCTAACAGTGAAAGCAAATTTAATAGGTTGGTTACCTTTAATATTCCATAATTAGTAAATAATATTTATCTACTGATAATACGTAAAATATTCAGTATATCTCTTGTATCTTACAGAAGGACTATGGCCGAGATGGAAGAAGAGATACGACAGAAGGTGAGAGCCGTTCTGTACTGTGACGTCAGACAGGACCATCCCTTGGCCCCTTCCGTTCTCAAACCGGTCGATGCTGTGGTTACGTTATTTTGTCTGAAATCTGCCACAACCGACATCGACGACTACCGGAGAATTGTGCGAAGAGTTGTTTCCCTTGTGAAACTTGGCGGCTGGGTTGTTGCTGTTGATGGTTATGAAGAAACTCGCTACCAATTTGGTGGAACTGTTTTCCAGACGGCTTATCTTCTGTTGGATGACATGCGAAAAGCCTGGCAGGAATCCGGAATAGACCTGAAAATCTGGAAGGTAAAGGTTCGTCAGCCCTCAGACGTTTGTGATGCTGCCGGCATCTTTGCTGTTGCTGGGATCAGGAAAACCTGAAATGGATCAGTTGTAATAACTGTTAATGAGCGGTGAATTTTAAAATAATAATTAAATCAAATATACTTTGAAAATACCTATTTTATTATATAAATGTAAATGGAAGTTCCTTCGGCTGCAATGATTTACCTAGGTAAATATCTAAATGTGTTTGAGAAGAAATAAAAAGGAATCTATCTAAATAGTTTCCTGTTGTTCCTGTGAGAGCCGTTTGTGAGATGGATATCGGTTCTTTCTTAGTCTTGGAGAGGATGGAGTTACTTATGGTGGTGATCCGCCGAAATACACGGTGAAGGGGCTGGGTACCAGTAGTTGAGATCACCGTCTAATCCAGTCGGTCTGGGTGACCTTTCCGTGATCCTCCGTCTTTAATACGGTGGAAGGGGAGAAGGGAAGCTCCTACCTGAGGTTTCCAGCCTCGGAACATTCTTCTCTGTTGTCTCGATATCGACCTGAATTTCTTCTAGTTATTTATTCGGAGATTATAGATTCCGCAGTTCAGCCAACAAAACGCGACGACAGACAAACAAACAGCTCAACAGTCGGATTCTGTCTGATGGGATCGAACCCAGGCGTGTGATGATGTATCCATACGGACAAATGAGGTAAATCAACGATCTATAAATTCTTCACGCCTGATCGATAGGTTTCTTACCTGATTGTAGCCGCTGCCTGGCGACGTCCGTCGTCGGTGGCTCCCAGTCTTTTCTACTGTTCGTTTGTGTTGTGCTGAAGTCGGATTCGTTTACCTGTCTCTCGGGACGAATGAACAGATGGAGCTCCGCGGATGTACTTTCTCGAGCTAAAAGATGCTTTCAGAGAGAGAGAGAAGAGACTAGGGATTGAAGTAATGGTTCTTTGACTCTCTCCAGCTGTCAGTACCCGTCAGGTATAATTTACAGAGATGTGTCCAGGTAACTGATTGTCCGACATTTCCTGAATATTTAAATCTGAGACGCTGAAGATAGGAGTTTGCGCTGAGAGACTTGTAACCTATCGTCACATTAGTATTCTATTTTACTTGGCTATAATCAGTATTTAACAGCTATTTTACATTCATGAAGTAATTTTAATAATTCCTCTTCGTGGTATCGAGACTTCGGTGATTTCCATCTCATCGACAAATTGAACTGTAGCACCCGTCTGCTTCATTCACTCCACAGAATAGGAAACACGTACGCAGTTGTCTCCCCTATCACACAGCGCACCTGGTGTCTAACACTGTTCTCTACACTCTCTTACATAAGTCATGAAAAAATGACCTTTTATCTTATTCATGTATTTCTCAATATTTGGGATTTAGTTAATATAGAAGCCACACGTGCACCTACCTATCTTTTTAACGCACCTTTTACTTTGCTTAAATGTTAAGTAATTTCCATGTTTAAGTCCGTCTGTGACGAGGAGGTGACCTACGATATATTTACGTGCTAATCTGATAATCTCCTGTCATAAAACCAGAAATATAAATAGTACAACAAACACTGGAATAAATCAATTAACTTTATTTCACGAAATGTTTGTATATATTAATCTGTTCACGAGCAGTAGATTGATAATTTTCAGTAAAAACTTTAATAAATTTCCTTTTTACTGCGATTTCGTTATTTGTTAAAGCAGCTACCAATATAATTGAAAGACAGAGTCCATGAGAGACGGACAGACAGACGGACGACAGACAGACAGACAGGGGGACAGACAGACAGACGACAGACGGACAGACAGACGGACAGACAGACAGACGGACACAGCAACGGACGGACAGAGAGACAAAGAGACAGAGGGACAGACAGACAGACGGACAGACAGAGAGACAATTGGACGATGTCCTAATCAATGTCAGTCTCAATGTAGAAGTAAAACTCTCTGCTTATCGGGGTATTGGATAACCAATAAATCTGTTCCAGTAGCTCATTTAAATATTTGATTCTGAACAAAATTTTCAATTACCGTCATTTATTTGAGATTCTTCTGAGAGATAATTCTAAAGACCTCTATCCATATAATGTTCACATCTTTTTTAGTTCTTTTCAGCAGTTAAAGGCTACAACTTTTCGTTTCTCTCTAAATGTTTCCACGACACAATAGGACTAATTATATTAAGGCAATTTTAGCAATAGAAATTGGACAAATAGTTTATTCAAAGGGCAAAGGGAGTTGGTAAATGTCGTAAAATTAGAGTAAAGGGGAAATTGGATCGTTTACTATGAACCGTTCTGTTGTTCTATCCATAAGAATGAAGGTAGATATAAAGGTTAAGGATTTGTGATCCATAATTTTAATATTTGTTTTAAAATTGAACTATATCTGCATCTTCATATCAGAATCTTTCTTCGAATAATATTACGTTATTTATGAATTTCTAAATCGTTTTATAAATTAATACTGAGTTTGAAGTCAGAAAATCTGAGGATGTGTTCAGCATCCTTAGATTTTGTTTTATTATTTTCGCTGGAAGCAGAAAGCTGTCCGGGATGAGGGCACAGGACCGACTCTCTATAATCAGACAGAGACGTTGTTGCTCTATGGAGGAACGGAACTCGGTACCAGGAATGGTGTAGCTTCTCTAAGGAGAAATCTTAACTTTTATTTCCCTTTCTATTTATTGGCCGCTGCCCCAGAGTAAGTGTTGACACTTTTAAAGGTCTCGTTTAACCTGAAGGGTGTCATCGACCAGTAGATCGGTCAAACTGAGCAGCCTGAGGTAAATCGCTTCTGTGGAATAACCTACCTGGTTACTGACCGTCATAGCACACATCACTGCATATTTAACTTTAAGTTAATATATTAAGTAAATGGATAATATTAATCTATTATAGAGAAATGTAAGTAGATTTACAAGGGAATGTATAAGTCATACGGTACTGTGACCTAACACAAGACCATCCTTTGGCACATTCTCTTCTTAAACAGGTGGATGCTCTTACTACGTGATTTTCTCCTGAATCTGTTTCAAGAGACGGTTACGACCAACGGAGAATGCAACGAAGAGTTGTGTCCCTTGTAACCCTGGCGGCTCTGTTGTTGTGGTGGTGGATTTCTAACAGCCAGTACACAAACAATATAAAAAGATTGTCCTGAAAATGCTTACCCATTTCTTGGATGACATGCCTAATTCTGGGCAGACTCAGGAATCCGGCTGGGAATATTGAAAATAAGATGATGGAAGCCGTCCACCATTAATGAATCAATAAACACCTTGCTCTCTTAGTCTCATAAAATTCTGGGAGCTGTTGGTGAAGGGTTAATCTTACAAAAACACCTAAACTCAATTTATTTTAAAATAATCTTTTTCACCTCAGGAATAATGTAAACGTATTTCATCTGCACAGGTTACATTAAATGACGAAATAACTAAGTTAGGTTGCAGAAATTCAAGAAGCTTCGTGATATATTTTGTTTCGTTTTTATTACGATAGAAGTTTGTCCAATAAAAATCCGCTCTTTTCCTGTCTTGGAGATTACGGCGTCGACCTCGGGATGTGTTCGGCTAACTGGCTCGGATGCCAGCAGCTCGGCTCTGTTTTCACACCTGTACACCTGGGCGGCCTTGACGGTAACTCTCCAGTTTATGAGGACAATTCCTTTATTACACAAACGTCAAGGTTCCTTTTACTTACTTTTTGTTTTATCAGCTGCCATCAGATTCTGACGAAGACCGAAAGACAACCAACATAAAGCGATTTGACAGACAGACAGTTTTACCAAACTGTTTATGCCGCTTGGCATCATATTAAGATGACTGATTATTCGTTTGTATCTTTAAATTACTCCACGGCAAAGTCAGGTATAATGTCCGAGACTGATACATAGGATGCTTCTTATCTCTCTTCCTGTTTCCCTGTTTTATCGCTAAACTCTAACAGAAATATTTAAAAAACAGCTGTAATTCTACAGTAAAACTTCCGCTAATCGTAATCATAGTAGAGTCTGCTGTAATATTACAGCAGCCATGAGACTTTGTTGACAGTATATTTGGCTAATTCTCCTGCACAAACAGCGGATTCCTCGTTTGTGGGGTCACCACAGAAAGAAGTTAAATATGTTTATTCCTCTTCTCAATTGTGTGTGATCTGACCAGTCGTGTGGCAGCCATTTTTCTAAAGATATTCGGCGTTCAATCTGTATGTCTTCGGAAATCCATCCATAAACAGTAACTCTGATGTTCCGCTCTTCCAGACAGCAACTGATGCCGTAACTGTCCATACTCTGTCCTCAGCAAATGACAACAGGATTTAAACTCTATTTTAGGTCTGTACTAAAGCTTAGTGCGTCTATCAACAGTTAATTAATGAAATCAGAACCCAGAGGAGAAAAGGTAAACTTCCTGTATTCGAATGGTTTAGTTCGTTTTTATTCTAATTTCACGTAAGAATTCCATACATACCTGACAGGTGATCGAAGGTGACGGGAGGCCTGTTCTTTGGTCGATCTCAGTTACTTAGACGATGTTATCAAGAGAACTTTCTCCAGTTACTGATAATGTGGCACATGCTTGTTGAGGGGACACTGTTAAAAGCTCGCTGGCCAGTCCGCTTTACGGTCTTAGTGACAGATCGGAGAACTTCCTGATAACATTTGCTGCATTTCCATGAGAGAAATACCCTAACCTTCGACATTTCTGTCGAACTTGAGCCTATTCCAAAAGCCTGCTAAAGCAACAGGTAATCAATTTAAAATTCCGGTCAGACACATCTATTTATAGAAGGATCGGTATGTATATGGCAAGGCACTCTAACCTTTCAATTGATTTCCTAATATCAATGATAAAAATATAAACTATATTTTTTCCAAATCGATCTTGATATTTAAGAAAGATTCAGTTTGAAAATGACGGAATCACAGCTGCCTAATAAAATTTCGTTAATCAGAGAGACAACCGAACATAGGAAATTTGTCAACAAGTCAATCATGGAGGCGGGATAATCTACGTCAGGTCCAATACGTTAATGGACTATTCGAATGTATTAACCGACAATATATAATCTCCTACAGGTGTTTGACTGATACCAAGTCAAGGAAAGTTATACAAATGTTAAAATGTTGCTTAGTTCGTACATGACCCTGACCGTGAAATAATTGTGAGTCAGGGTCAATAACTTCTATATAAAACAGGTAATAACATCGATCGATACATGAGAAGAGACCTGTGATTAGCTGGTTAATTCCATGTATGGCGGAGTTTGAACAGAGCTTATTATCTGTATAGGGTAGGAATCCTTAGATTGACTTATCTCACTAAGGGTTGTTTGTACTCAATAAGCAGCCGGTAAAGAGTGCTGCAATATTTCGATTGGGTCCTTCAGAGGGATTGACAAAGGGCATCAGTCGACGGTGTGTAAAATACAGGTGTTGTCATTGTCTACAGAAATCAATGGGTTAATTTGACCTTCGGTATTCAGGCAAATAAAGACGGCTTGCCATCCACTTCCTGGTGTCCAGACATAAGTAGAACGAAAGTTTGGACTTGAATCTCGTCGACCTCCAGGTCTTGGTTTGATTGGCGATTTTCCATAGCGTTGTTCTATCTCGATCTTCCTCACCAGTTCTCCATCCGGCCGGACCGGTTTACTCCGATCGCCAGACACCTGTTCTGATGGAGACTCCTCTGGTGATCGCTGCACCTCCACGGGATAAAAGGCTTCTCACCCGGCTTTCGTTAAAGGAAGATCTGAGGTCAGTCGGGTCCTATTAAAATGTCGACTTGTAACTGGTACGGAACTTCGCTGCTGCTGGCTTCTAGGCCCATCTGGCTTCGGAATGGATTCTGCTTACACCTGTGTACGTAAATATGTCTGTAGAAAACAACCAAGTGCTCGTAAGGAGAGAACAGGTACCATCCTGTGATGCTGTTGTTTTCGACTTTTTCAGGAAATTTTAATTTACACAAATATACAAATTAAAGGTTTTATAAAGTAGAGATATAAGTCGGACAGGAATAGGTGTGAATCCTTTCTAGAACTTATTTTGGGATATGGAGGATCAAACAATAGGGATTATTATTATTATTATTATTATTATTATTTTATTATTATTATTATTATTATTATTATTATTATTATTATTATTATTATTATTATTATTATTATTATTATTATTATTATTATTATATTATTATTATTATTATTATATTATTATTATTATTATTATTATTATTATTATTATTATTTTATTATTATTATTATTATTATTATTATTATTATTAGACATCTGTCCGTTATTACGTTTGTACTGGATAATGTTATCCATTCTCTAATTAGAATTTAATGTCTGGGACTTTCCGAGATTGGACTGCACCCTTAATTTTTAATTTATGTAGGCGTCATGAACGGTAAAGCTCTGCAGGATAAGGGGCCGGAAGCGATGGCTACGTTAATTTGTCTTGAATAATTGTCAGCCAACAGAGAAGACTAAGAAAACACCACACAATTTTGCCCTTGTAGAAATTAGCGACTGCGTGGTTGCTGTGGATTTAGGTCGTCCATGACCCTACCAATTTCTAGAACCTGCTTAGCGCCTGCCAAACCTTCTGTCTTGGAGACTTGGAGAACATTAGGATAAATCTGGAAATATGAAGGCAGAGATCA